>CM014271.1:84084533-84118491 GCA_004135705.1 Alloteropsis semialata | reverse complement strand
TAAAGACCGGCGCGTCGTTGGCGTTGCCACCGTCGTTGACGATGTGCTGTTGCACGTCCCGGGCTCGTGCGCGGGCGGCTCCTCCGTCCGCGTTTCTCCCGAGCTCGTGGTTGAGCTGCTGCCGTTCTGCCTCGATCTGACGCCGGGCCTCGTCTAGCTCCTGCAGCCTGACCCGCCGAGCATCGTCCGCCGGGACGTTCGGTGGTGGCGCCGCAGGAGCGTTGGCAGGAGGAGCTGCAGGGGCTCGGGCAGGCGGAGCCGCAGCGGCGTTGGCAGGTGGTGCTGCGGGGGCACCGTCCCGCGTCGAGCTGCTCGCAGACTGCACATCCCCGTCGGGGGTGTGGCACATGAAGCACTCTCGGTAAGGGTCGAAGTTCGGCGGAGCCCACGTACGCCGCGGGCGCGAGCTTTGCTCACCCACCGTGCTTCTGGTGGTTGGCGAGGCGTGTGGGTCGGACTCCGTCGGTGTCGGGGTGACCGCCGGGTCGCTCGGCAGGCCTGGCTGCCCCTCCGGGTACATGGCGTTGTAGCAGTCGATGAACTCGTCCCAGAGGAGCTGTTCCTGCCCTCCAACCTGGAGAGCGAGATTGGTGATCATGTAGGAGACGTTGCGGAAGCGTTCCTGGGACGGGCTCCGTCCCAGGGCGGCCGCCAAGTCCCCTCCGAGTAGGTCGAGGACGTAGGCGGTAGCTCCCGCCGTGGCGTGGGAGGGCTTGGGCCCCTCGTCGTGGAGCGTCTTGCCGTCGTCGCGGGCAAGCTTGGGGCGCACGAAAGTCGCCCCGACGATGGGTTCCACCGACTTGTCGATGACGAAGTCGAGGGAGCCGAACCGCAGGTGGTCGCCAGACGCCAGCGAGGCGCCACTGTGGGCCATCCGGACCCTGGTGAAGTGTCGTGACACGCGAAAAGCCCCTACCTGGCGCGCCAACTGTCGGGGTTCTCTACCGCCGACAAGTAAATTTCCTACGATCGCGCGTCGGAGCCCGGATGGTGACTCGAGAGACAGGGGGTTTTAGACTGGTTCGGGCCTCCGGAGAGTAATACCCTACGTCCAGTATGTGCCAATGTTCTCAAGCCCAAAGTCTGTAGTAGGGGGTACAAACTAGTCGGGAGAGGGAGAGGGTCCCAAGTCCCTGTGTGGTGCGAGTGAATGTGCTGTGCGTGCAGTGTTCGAATGTTCGGCTGGTGTTCACCTTGTCCCCCCGCTGATGTCCCCTTGTCCCCTTTTATAGTCTCAAGGAGAGAAGGGAGCGGGGGGTAAGAAAGATAGAAAATTACAAGGAGTTACTGCCCCGAGGCCTTTAGCTTGCGTCGTGCGCCGAGCCGTACCGGGAGCAGGTGTTGACGGAGTGGGCGCCCCGCCGGACCCGGGATCGTACCTCCCGGGTGGTTGGTGTAAATGTCTTCTCGGGTAAGCTTCCGGGTAGTTCCCGGGTCGTGGTTGACTTGCTCGAGGTCCTCGGTGCTCCAGGTGTCCTGCTCGGGTTCCAGGTGTCATCCATGGGCGCCTGAGATCGTACTTGGGCGCCTGGTGTTGCGCATGCACTCCTCCCAAGACTGTAGCGTTCCTGTTCGGATGGGACGAGTGCCACTGTGGCTGCCGTGGCGAAGGACGGACGCCCATCATGCTCTGACGCGGCGGGTACCAAGTGGGTACGGCGCTGGATGGGCCAAGACGTGGCCGGGTAGTTTCACCCGGAGAGCTGGAAACTCCTCGGGCGCGGAGAACTCCCCGGGCGAATCGGAGAGCCCTTCGAGGGCGGGGAACTCCTCGGGCGAGCCGCGAAGCCACTCGGAGGCGGAGAACCCCTCGGGTGAATCGCGGGGACTTCTCGGAGGCGGAGAACTCCTCGGGCGAATCGCGGGGACTCCTCGGAGGCGGAGAACCCCTCGGGCGAATCGGAGACTCGTCGGGCGGCCTCCGAGGTGTCATGGCATGATGAATCTGCTTTGGTTGGGGTCTTCAATTTTTGCTTTTTGAGGAGTGGATTATCGTAAGCTCCCGGATTAAGGGTTTGGTTGGGCACCCCTAATTCGGACCTTCGTCAAGCGGGTCATGATATTAAACGCTCTATTTTTAGTGTGTAAAATTTACAAGGTTTGACGTTTCCTCGGTTGAAATGTAGGCCTATCATTTATGAACAAAGGGATTACTTGGGTGGCCCATCTTAGCAGTCCTTGGGGTCGTTCTTGTTTTGTAACTCTGATATTATTTTTTTCTTAACCAAACATGTGCTAAGCACGTTCTTAAAAAAATTATTCTATCCACGGTTGAGGTGTTTATTGGAGATCTTGTGACTTCGCCTCACTCCAGTTCTGAATTTCGATGTGTTTCCGGATCAGGCATAGGTATACAATCGGTGCCAGGGCTCCTCCCATCTGCCCAGGGCTAAAGTCCAAACCCCAGGGCTCCTCCGATGTCCGATCTGCCCCAGACCGACCGAATCTAAAGTCTAAACCCCAGGGCTCCTCCGATCCGCCGCCCTGGCCGACACTACCGGAAATCGACGCGCTGCCGTGTGCCTTCTCCTTTGCCGTGAGCCAAAACTCGGGCACACGGCAAAGGACCTCTTTGCCGTGTGCCAGCCTAAAGGCTCACGGCAAAGAAAAAACTCACGGCAACAGGCTACTTTGCCGTGCGCCTCGAGGTCCAGCTCTCGGCAAACGAGGGACACACGGCAAAATGCCAGCTTTGCCGTGTGCCTGACGCCCGGCACACGGCAAAGGTGACGTCGTCCTCAATGGCCAGATGACGGCCCTCTTTGCCGTGTGCCCCATGTGGGACACACGGCAAAGGATATTTTTGCCGTGTGTATAATTCCTTTGTCGTGTGCCTTTTGTAGGCACTCGGCAAATTATATATTTTTTTTCAACTTTTGCCTCCCAAACTTTTTCTACTGTCCACATACCTTACGTGGTACCCCATGTTAAGATTTGGTACATTTCATGATCTTTTTGCTATATTTAGTTACTTTATTTCTGTGAAGGGATTTATTGGGAAAAAGAAAAATTTGAACTGCAAATGTGTCGAATAATGGAATATAATGAATTGAAAAATAATATTTGCGTTAATTAGTCTAATCCGAGGTCGTATCCAGGGAATAGAATGAAATTTCGAACATATTCTTCACGAAACATGAGCATGGATTGTGGCCAAATCGTTTTAAAATTATATAAAAATGAAACGAAGTCCGAAAATCATAAGATTTGTACTGATATCATGATTTCATGTCTGGAGGCTACTTGGGTTTCAAACCTCTCAAACCTGTCATATTCAAATGCCATTGGTTTGATCCTCAAGTAGTGAGACGGACTCCAAATCTTGGGCTAGTCGAAATTCAACAGTCGTCCGTGTACCCAGGCGACGATGTCTATATTGTGGCTCAACAGGCCACCCAAGTTTATTATCTCTCGTACCCGTGCCAAACCAAAGAGCATCTTAAGGGTTGGGATGTTGTGTACAAGGTATCGCCACACGGTAAACTACCTGTCCCAAACAATGAAGATTACAACATAGACCCAAACACATATGACGGAGAGTTCTTCCAAGAAGATAGGCTAGAAGGGAGATTTGAGATAGACTTAACCGAATCCATCGGAATGGAAGTAGACAATGAAAGGCTTGTTGACGAGGATGCCGGAGATGAGGTTCAGAATGCAATGGACTTAGAATTACTTGAGCGATTACGTTTAGGCAATGACAGCGATGATGATAATGTTCCTCCTTTGGAACACAACGCCGATTATATCGAAATGCGTGATAGTGATGATGAGGATTATGGTGTAGCTAATCTCGATCATGATGATTATTTTTAACACATGTAAGTAATTCCATGTTAAATTTACTAGTAGCACTAATTTATTTACAAATTGTACATTTCTAATTGATGTACTAATTGGCTTACTCTTTTCAAATGCAGGTGATTGAATAAAGATGGTGGGGCGCAACCCGTTGAGGTCGGTTAACTCGCTTTATAAGAGAGTTACCGGCAGAGTTGAGGACTCCGGGACGGCTGGAGGTGACGCTGAGGACTCCAGGACGGCTCGAGGGAGAGGCCAGAGTCGAGGGAGACCCAAGGGTCGAGGGAGAGGCAAGGGTGGAGCGAGTTCCTCGGCGCCTCCATCTGAGGACTCCGGCACGACACAGGGGAGGAGGGGGAGGAAGGCGAGGCCCTCGCTAATGTCACCAGTTTCGGAGTCGTCTGAGGAGGAGGAGGTTCCTTCTGTGCACGGCTCTGAGGAGGAGGAGCAGGGTGGAGGAGGAGGAGCAGGGGGGAGGAGGAGCAGGGGGGGAGGAGGAGCAGGGGGAGGGTGAGGAGGAGGGTGACGAGGGGGGCGAGGAGGGTGAGGAGGAGGCGACAGGAGGAGGAGCGCGTGTGTACCTACGAGGCCCCTCGAAGCTTCCGGAGCGGCCGATACCTTTAGAGAGTCGGCCGATTATTCAACCCTGTGGGAAAAGGCAAGTAACTTTACATGTTTTCACTACTTTTTTCTTTGATATGTTTAATTTATCTTCATCACTTATGCAGGTACTGGAGGGTGATCGCTCCAGGTGCTCACAGTCGCCTGCCCAATGGCATCCTGGGGCTTTTGTGCAGGTTACACTTCCCTGGCTTGGTGCAGCACGCCGGCAGACTTGAGCCGGCGTATACGTGGGACCACTACATCGCCGTCTTTGATCAACCAGACCGGGAAGGCAGGTTTTTCAACACCAAGGCGGGGCGCGTGGTGGGCGAGCTGTGGGTAAGTCTTCCTCGCACTACATTGCTCAATACATCGCATTCATTTGACATTCTTAAAATAATGACATCGCATCTATGTGCAGGATTTCTTCAGGTGCGAGGAGGGCTCTTTGCAGAGGGCAAATGCGGTGGCTCACAAAGCCTGTTACAAACTGGTCACCGATATGCACTACGAGTCTCGCGTCCAGGCCATCGTGTATTACTATGGGACATACGAGCAATTGAAAGTTAGCAAAGAAGAAGCCAGAAACATGCGGTTGACTAAGCAACAATTCATGATGGTAAGTATCTCATATACTTGATGATGCCCTACTGATTGATGACTAAGGATTAAGTACGTTCAGTTTTATATGTCATGTACTTGATGATGTGCAGGCGGTTCCTTGGTGGTGCGCCCAGCACATTCAGTGCTGGGAAATGATCGTGGACAAGTGGCTCGCGGAGGAATGGGAGGAGATCCACAACGCTGCCCGGGAGCGGCGTTTGATGATGCCAGGTGCACCACACCATCAAGGCAACCTTAACACCGAGGAGTACGCGGCTAGATGGGTACGTGAATTCATTTCTTTATTCTAATGGTCAATTCTGATTAATTTGTAACCATCTTGCTGTCTTTTTTGCAGTCGCAAGCACATGGTGGCCAGCCTTGCACCCCGCTCATGGCATATGCTTTGTCCCCGAAGTCCGACGTCACCTTCAACCCGCAGGACCCGCCTGAGGCGTACAGCAATCCAACCGTCCACAGCCGCATCAGTGAGTACTCATCGATGGCAAGGGAGGTCCATGGGCCGGATTTTGATCCGACCACCGCTGAGCTTGATGGAGAAGTGATCATGAGGGTGGGAGGAGGCAAGAAGCATGGCCGGTACTGGATGGCCGACAGTACACTCGACACGGCCAGTACTCCCACTCTCTCTCAGATTAAAGCCAGGAGCACGAGCTCAGCCCCGCCCATACGCCCATGGCCGACCGCTGCACAGGCCCAGATGGACGCACTCCAGGTAATTTCTGTTCTAACTGTTGTTAATTGATTCGCTTAAATATGTTTTGTATTGTAACATTGGCATGAAATATTGCAGGCCCGAATGGAGCAAGAGATGAAAGCACGGGAGGAGGAGATGGAGCGGAGGTGGCAGGCCCGGATGGACCAAGAGCTGAGAGCACGGGAGGAGAAGTTGAAGGCAGACTTTCTGCAGCAGCAGCAGGCCGACCGGATGAGGCTGGATCAAATGGCTCAGTACTTGCAGAGTATTGGGACGTCGTTAGGTCAAGCGCCGCCATCAACGCTATTCGCTCCACCACCTCCTGCGGATGTTACTCCTGTGAGTCACTTGTCAACTTTTGAAGTTTTATTTCCTCATAATGACTTACAACTTAGAATGACTTAGAAAGAAGCTTAGTGACTTAGAATGACTTAGAAACAAGTTAGTTGACTTAGAATGACCTAGAAACAAACTTAGAATGCTTTTTGTTCGAATGCTTTATCTTTTATGCAGAATCAGTCGGCGGCGTCGAATGATGGGCCCATCGCACCAGACATGTCGCCGCCTCAGCCGCCTCAGTGGATACGGTACAGGCAATTGCCGCAGCTGCCTCCCACCACGTCGTACCAGCAGTGGCCGCAGCCCCCTCAGAGCTCGCCCTACCCGCAGTACCCTCACGGCTCGCCCACCTGGCCGCCGCCGCCGCGCCCACCGCCGTCTCTGTGAGTTCTTTGGACTTGCGCCCTTGTATCGACCTATATGGATTTGTATGGACCTTTTATCGACTTGTATGGACTTGTATGGACTTCTATGGATTTGTATGGATTTGTATGGACTACTAGTGGTTGTGGATGAACGATAATTGAGTTTATTTGCATATGTGGATTATTTGACTATATAAACTGCCTGTGATGGTTATTGTGAATTATAAACTGCCTGTGATGCTTATATACTGCCTGTGATTTGTATTTGGGGTCCCATTTACCAAAAAAATGAAATAAACAAGAGGGGGGGCCTCTTTGCCGTGTGCAATGACCTTGGCACACGGCAAAGGCAGCTCATTTGCCGTGTGCTGTGACCATGGCACACGGCAAAGGCAGCTCATTTGCCGTGTGCTGTGACGATGGCACACGGCAAAGGAAGCTCCTTTGCCGTGTGCCCTGACACCAGCTCACGGCAAAGTTTTGTTCTTTGCCGTGTGCCCCGCCGTCAGGCACACGGCAAAGAAGTGAAACGTCGTCACCTTGCCGTCACGTGGATTTATTTTACCGTGCGCTAAAGTTGACACACGGCAAAGCTGTGCCGTGTGCCCGACGAACGACCCACGGCAAAGGCACTCTTTGCCGGCCAAACTTTGCCGTGTGTGCTTTGCCGTGGGTCGCCCACGGCAAAGCCTTTGCCGTGGGTAATTTGTCCTTTGCCGTGTGCCCCAGACACACGGCAAAGGTCCTGTTTCCCGTTGTGCGATCGATCTGCTCCAAGTCTCCAAGTGCGCATCCTCTCATGGGACGACGGCAACGTCGCCGGAGATCGAGGCGGCAGTGGCGGCACCCTAAGCCAGCCCGTGGCGCCTGCAAGCACGCGGAGGATGCTGGTACGGCGCTGCCTGATCTGACGGACGACCTCGTCGCGGAGATCCTCCTCCGCGTCTCGCCGGAGGAGCTGATGGAGCCCCGCAAGCGCGCCGCCCTTGTCTGCAAGTCTTGGCACGGCATCCTCTCCGATTCTGGCTTCCGCCGCCGCTACCTAGCTGTCCACCAAGCAACAATTGCTGCTCGACACGCGCGACTTGCCGCTGAACGTGCTCGATGGCGGAGGACGCGACTTGTTGATAGTAGTATGCCGATCTCGTAATTCTCAGATCTTAATTTATCATGTAGCTTTACACACGCGTCAATTCGATGTGTAATTCTTAAGTGCCGTCTACTGGTTTAGTTTTGTAATTTGTTTCAATCCCTTTGCACATCTGAAGCGTGGCCATGTTGAGATTTTTTTCTCATTAGTTTCAAGATTCTATATGCATCGACTATATAAGTGAGATGTTTCTTTCCAGATTCTGTGATGATAGTAGTTCTAATTTGTTTTACTGCACTTCTTAATTTGAAACGTACTTATGTTTGTAGCAGAGGTTTTGAAACACATCACCCTGTTCACTGGAATACCGGACGACACTGGATGAAGATGTTAGATGTAGACACTAAATTTTTTTTCTGTTTTAAATGCAAGCTGGTAGTAAAACAACTGAATGGTAGCAGGTCAACAACTCCAGATCATGAAATGTGCTTCAGAGAACCAAGATGCTGAAGAAATGTGGAATTTGTGCTCAAGAGGGCAGCAGCACAGGTGAAGGCTGGTATTTTTTCCCCCTTTGGTAATGTTGATCGTCGTCAGGCGAAAATTTCGAGGCCATGGCAAGAGAAGAGACCCCCTAGGCCCCTACTAGATCAAGATTAGAGGGGCTATACATGCCCTGCTTATTAGTAGCCTCAATCTGGTGAACTTGTGAGCAGTTCTTAGAAACAACGCAGCCATCGATGTGTCATAATCGTTCGGACCATAAGGTGCTCACAGCTCACCTGTGGCTTTCAGGTTTACGAGAGATTTCCCATGTTAGGTGATGAGCAGCAAAACTGAAATATTTTGACGAAAGACAGGTAGTTCAAGCAAATGCAACATGAACATATATTTTGATGTCCATGTAGGAAGGTTTATTTTGCCATCTATGTGGGAGAATTAAATTGCTACCAAATTGGTTAGCTTTTGCCAAATTTAACAATCATTAGTTCATTACTACATGTCCCACTGACCCCATGGCCCCACCATGCAGACTCTGACTCCGATATATATCTCCGTTCTAAAGTAAACAACGACTATGTATTGGCCCTGCCAATTCTTACGTTCCATTGACGGCATCTACTGACTATTGTGTCTAGGTCTAGGGCTCCCGAGTCTGCCAATATCCTCGTCGTCCCAGATTCAGCAGGGCAACGCTCCTCTCTGCGCCATGAGGGACATCGTCGGAGGCGCCACCCCCAATACGCCGGACGGCAGGGACGACGCTGATTTCACCGGGAGCAGAGCGCCGGCGGAACCCAAGGACGGCCTCATCGACGGCACTTCCTTGCATTACACCGCATCCTCTCCGACCCCGGCTTCCGCCGCCGCTACTTTGCATTACACCGAGATACAATTATAGCTCAACGTTTTTTGGCACTAGCTACAGCTAGACGTCATTTACCGTCCGTATAGTAGGTCTGTTTCAGGCTTTGCACAGATAAAGCTGGGCGTGCTTAAGGTTCTCATTTTATGATTCTATCTACAGATTGAGATGTTCCTTTTTTTCGAGATTTTGTGAAGACCTTTGATTGAATTGCATCTGAGTTTGTAATTGGGCAGAGTTGGATGAAGATGTAGAAACTGTTGAAATTTTAGGCAAATTTCAACATATCTTAATTCAAAATTTTACTGGTAATAAAATATCATCAAGAGAGAGTGATAAAGTGGACATATAATATGTGCACATGTTCATGTTTATCAACCATTCAAGCATGGAGCCATGGACTGAATAAAACACATGAAGTTCAGGGTGTACCTTGGGCAGGGCATCGGCTGCGCCGTTATGAATTGGAGTAGGCATGCTTACTTGGTTAACCTCAGTCAATGTAGCCATACAAAGTTGTTGCAGTGGTGGGTTGAAACAATGCAGTCCCTCGAACAGACATCAGAAAATAGTAGGATATAGTCGTACAGCACGGCCACGAAGCCTTCAGAAAGTCGTTCAGTAGAAGGAGTAGTCGCGCCAATGTGCGCTCCCTAAAAACCTGATTGCCCGCTATCCCAAACAGGATCTTCAGCAGCGCACAAGGTTTCGGAAACCTGCTCTCGCTAGTACTGCTTGCATAGCTGTGGTGATGAGGAAGCGAAAGAATGCATCAAGCAATGGAGGGAGACAAGAGATATCTTCTATCTAAGAGTGTTCGTGTGCAAGTTGAGCAGGAGGGGAGGCGCCCCATATATAGGTGCTGGAGGTGCTAGGTTCGTTGAACCTAGACGCTCGTGTATTAATTAAATGCACATGATTCTCCATTGACAACAGGAAAACCAAGAACCTGCACGCAACACCATACGTCATGTCATATCTCGACTCGACTCGTCACGCCACGCCCAGCCTACGGCGCCCACGTATCCTCTCAACTACCAACATTGGAGTAACCACTTTTTACTCTATAGTATTTAATCGTGGGCCTTTTAGTTTCGTTAGGATTAATTGAGATAAATTGACCTGGGTCCAAATAATCCAACAGAAACCGTTTTTTCTTCATGTTGAGATGAAAGCTGGTTGTAAAACTTTGGGGGTTACCTGCATTTGGTTTAATACAAGGAGCATGAGATGCAATTCAGCACAATAGGATGTAAATGCTTGCTGGTGAAACGTGTGGAATGTCTCAGGAGGGCAATACACAGCTGAAGGCTTGTAAGTTTCCCTAAAGTGTGATGCCATTTCAAGAGAACACCTACTTGGTGGGGGTGGGGAGGGGGTACTCTGTTTTGCCGAATACAGGACGATATTTCGCATTCAGAAAGAAGCTGATCAGTCCATGTGCTATATTAGGCGATCAGCAGCGAACTACAAAAATGTCAACGCGAATGTAGACGGAAGAGAAGAGATCTAATAATGGATACTCCCTGCAATAACCTGATGAACGCTGCACTCTACAAAAGCCACTGGCCTGCCATGATGAGGACAAAGATTCAGCCCATGCGCAAATCATTATGAGACTTGGATGTACCACAATCTTTTTATGGCGCCAGTATTCTTCTTGTATATAAGTTCCCAGGCTCGAGCTTTTGATTAGCTAAATTGAGGAATTGTGGCTCCTGCTTGTTCAATCCACAAGAAATTGAGCCAAAGTAAAAAATAAGTAGTTGGAGTAACATGGTCTTTACAAACTGCGGTCATTCAATTTCATACACTCACTTTCCTGAGCACTAGTACTTTGGACAAAAAAAAACGCATTCATTCTGATTCATTTCAAGAACACGAGAGAGCATTCTGATGCTAAGGTTACCATCTTACAAAGAAAAGCTTTAGCAAGCTACTAACTTGGGAGCTATGAGCGTACAAGAGACTATTTACTATTCCTTGCACAAACATCTAGAGAACATAAGGCCATCAGAAAAGGAGCAGCGAAACCATGGACCACAAACCCCACATATGCCATCTATTATCACCATTAGCCACTCCTCAATTTAGAATACCTTGCAACAGAAACCTGAGTTCTTCATGCTCGACGCTCATGCACTTGGTCCCTTTCCTGTAGAGGCCTCAGTGCTGCAAAACGAAAAAAAAAAGAAAATACACCAGTTAATTGAGGAATTGGTCTGCTCACAATGAACATTTGGTTACCTATATCATCACAGCACAGGGACCAACAAGTTGCCAATAATGACTGACCAAACAGCGCTAATTTAATGTCCATAGCTCATCAGTTAATAACAGTAACAGCTACGAGACTGAAATACATGACTTTCACAGGCATCTCTTTTTGCTTCTCACAATACCTAAACCTAAAACGTGGGAGAGCGATTTTCAAACCATTTCCTATAACGATAAGAGTATGGTTTCGATTACTCTAAGAAACAGATTCACTTAAACAAAATCATTCAAAGAAGATGGACTCGAACACCAGAGAAACAACTTAATCAGTTTAGCATTGAAGTTGGCATTCATATTTCTATGTTGTTATGTGACAGTAGCAGATCAGAGCTCATCTAATGGGTACCGTGTGCAATACCCTGAAGAACACTGCACTCTGTGCAGAGCCATTGGCCTACCACACTGAGGACAGGGGTTCAGTCTACTACATACATAGCTTAGGTACAGTAGAACAATTCAAACTATAACTGAAATCATCATAGATTTGGATATACTGCTATTCTTGTATGGTGTCAGTATTCTTCTTGTATGCAGTCCCACATGAAACTGCTCAAGCTTTTGATCAACTAAATTGAGGAATGGTGGCTTGTGCTTGCTGTTCACCAAACTAATAAAGTCAGAGTAGCATGGTCTCTACAAAATCAGTGTTTTAATTTCATATACTCGGTACTTCAGAAAAAAAGAGCTACATTCGTTCCAGCTCTGATGGCAAGCTAAATTTCAAGGACACCAGTGATCAAGACTCTGCTGAGGTTACCATCTTACAGACAAACCTGAGAAAGCTTTACACCTACTAGTAGGCAGCCAAAACTTGAGAGCTATCAGCGTACAAGAGAACTACTGACTATTACTTGCACAAGTGTCTAGAGAACATGAAGGCTATCAGAAAAGCAGGAGTTGAACCATGGACTGCAGACCCCACATATGCCATCTTTGGTCACCACTAGATAATTCCTTGTTGATTTATAATACCTTACCCCAGAAATCTGAGTTCTTCATGCACTTGATGCACCCGCACTTGGTCCATCCGCTGTAGAGACCACTCTTAGTGCTATAAAAGAACCCCAGTTAATTGAGGGAGGTCTGTCCACAATGAACATTGGATACCCATGAATCACAGGCTATGCAGCTCGGATACAGATACGTGTATCAGTATCTGGCCGATACGGATACGCGGATACATTAGTTTTTTTTCAAAAATACAATGGTGTAGAGTGTATCGATGTATCGGATACGGATATGTATACGCGTATCGGATACGTGATACGGGGTCATATTGAAGTATCGGGGTAGCATAGATCACAGGGACCAACAAGTAGCAATTGATGACTGACGAAACAGCACTAACTTATTATCCATAGCTCCACCAGTTAATAACAGTCACATATAAACAAAATCATTCAAAGACAATTATTCGAACACCAGAGAAACAACTAACTTAATTAGTTTAGCACTGATGTTTCACCATATTTTTATGTTGTTTTGTGATGTTGGCAGATATATCAGAGCTAAGATGTGGCATAAAATCTTTAAGAGAAGATGGACTCAAAACATCAGAGAAACACTCTCTTTGTTTAGCATGGATATCACCATCCATATTTCTCAGTCGTTAAGTGATACAGGCAGATCAGGATCAGGACTAGGGAATGTACATCGCTAAATATAAGCAGAGCAGATATTTGGACTGTAAAGTAATGACCCTTATTTGTGTGTGTTCTCTCCTGCCTATCATCTCTCAGACAGCCTAAATTTAGATCAATTTTAATTTGTGAAGGCCCTGACATCCATCCATAACATATATAATACTAGATGGATAAACTCATAAACACCCATGGATATGTAACCAATTTGAAGGACACAATAACAAAATATTTGGGCAGGAGTGAGAGTAACATAGTTGTACATATTCTCCATTCTTGAGAAAATATACTATCTTCAATGATTCCATGTTAAATTATAAAACCTGGCGAATCATAAACAAAGCAAAGTTGTACCTGGAAGCTCATGTGGGGGACAATACTGTAGATGCCGAGTTGAGCTTGCATACCTTCTTCATTTGGCCAGACTTTGGATACAGACTGAATAAACCATCATACCCCATTATGAAAAGTACATCGAGGCCATGTGCAAAGCCAACAAGACGATATGAGACCAAGACGTCATTATCAGGGATAATCCTCTCGAGCTCACTGACTCTGCTTTGTGCCCATGCCGAATGTTCGTTTAGAGCTGCCGCCACCCTGACCACAAGCTGAGCCTTGAATTCTCCACTATGGCACATCCCAACCCACCATTCTTTTTGTAGCTGTGAGCACAACACTCTCCCTATAGCAAGAGCTGCATGGTGGTAGGTGAACCACATGGATTTTCCGTGCGCCCAAATTGTACTTTAGGATTCTGCCAAAACGGACTCATTCGCAGATATGAAGCAGAGCGCATTATCAGCAAGGACACTGGGCTCTGAATGCTCGAAACAGACAGGAATGGAGGTGGCCCAGGACTGCATAGCATAGGTTGGCTTGCTCCAAGCCCCATCCTCGGATGAGTACACGTAGACAAATAACAGCTCAATGGTGGTGCCCGCAATGACGACGAGGAAGGACCCACGGTGGCAGTCGAGGTGGTCGCAGGTGCCATTCCGGCTGAAGGAGTAGAGCACCGCCGCATTCCAGTTGAGCAGGGGCCTCTCGCGGTACAGCGGCGGCTCGGCCAGCTCCAGCTGCTCGCCCGTGATGGGGTCCCAGACGGCCAGGCGGCAATCCGACCCGTGATGAGGACGCGGCCGTGGCGGGAGTCGAGCGCGTGCCGGCCGCTGGTCGGCGTTGGGCGGGCGGAAGGAGGTCGTGGGCGTGAAGCAGCACTTGGGGAGGTCGGAATAAGGAAACGGGCGGGGGACAAAGCCCGGCATTGTGTCGTGCCCCTTGGCCACCGGCGATCGCCGGAGACGTGAGTGACCAGATGAATCGAGATCGGAAGAGGGATACGAGCCGTGAGAGGAAAGGTTCCTCCTCACGATAGTTTCTTCATTAATTTTTCATAGTCTTTTTCGGTTCAGCAACAGGAAAGTAAATAAGGGCTCTCCCCCTCTCACTGGCCAACATGGCCCACCGCACAGCAACACAACTCACACACACCTAATCAGCCACTGGCTGTTGCCTCCTCCACGTCGAAGACGCCTTCTGGACTTGCCACCTTCAGCTTCACGTTGGCGCCACCATCTTGGGGCGTCACACCTCCCCCCTCTGAGATTGTTGTTTGCCCCCAAGCAACTGCATCAGGAAATTATTCCCTGACCACGTACCAGTCTTCCCAAGTAGCTGAAGATGATGGAATGCCACTCCACTTGATCAACACTTGAGGTATAGCAGAATTCCCTTTCTTCACCAAACGTCGATCCAAGATCAGTTCTGGTTCCAGTTTGTATGAGCTCAAATCCACCAACTTTGTAATGTCATGGAACACTGGTGTATGATCAGGGATGTATGGTTTCAGTTGTGAAATGTGAAAGACAGGATGAATGAGGCTGCCCTCAGGTATCTGCAACTTGTATGCCACTGCTCCAATTTTGTCCAGGATTGTGAATGGGCCAAAGAACTTGTAGGACAGTTTGGGAAATGGACGATTCACCACTGAATTTTGCACATATGGTTGGAGTTTAAGTAATCCCTGATCCCCTATCTGGAACTGGCGATCAGTTCGGTTCTTGTTAGCATAGCACTTCATTCTGTTTTGAGCTTGAGCCAACCGTTGCTTCAAGATCTGCATGTACTGTTCTCTTTCAGCAGCAGCATTTGCTGCTTCAGATTTTGATGTATCTGATAGGACAACTCCCAAACCGGCGTCTGCCTCATATCCATATAAGGCCTTGAAAGGAGTACATCCAATTGCAGTATGAAACGATGTGTTGTACCATAGCTCAACAGTAGTCAACCAGCTCTTCCACTTCCTGGGTGTGTCATGTACTGCACAGCGCAGGTACATTTCCAAGCATTGGTTCACTCTCTCGGATTGCCCATCTGTCTGAGGATGGTATGCTGAACTTCTCAGAAGTTTAGTGTCATACAAGGAGAACAATTCTTTCCAGAAGTTACTAGTGAAAATTTTGTCTCTGTCTGACACCATTGTCTTGGGAAAACCATGGAGCTTTACTACATTATCCATCAGTACTTTTGCTACTCCCTGAGCTGTGAAAGGGTGCTTAAGAGGTATAAAGTGAGCATACTTTGTGTATCTGTCCACCACTACTAAGATTGTGTTGTAGCCTTCAGAAGATGGTAACCCTTCTATAAAATCCATGGTGATGTCTTGCCATGCTCGTTCTGGTACAGGCAACGGCTGTAGTAGCCCAGCAGGATGCATAGTTTCATGTTTGGCTTGTTGACAGACAGTACATTGCTTGATGAAAGTCTCCACATCACCTTTCATCCCCTTCCAATGGAATAATTTCTTCAACCTTTGGTAAGTTGCTTTGGTTCCTGAATGCCCCCCTATAGGACTAGAGTGCATGGCATGGATGAGCTTAGTTTGTAGAGCAAAATTATGTGAAATCCAAACCCTGCCTCTGTATTTGATCAACCCCTGATGTAAAGAAAACCCCTGCTCATCAGGGCTACTTACTGTCAACCTGGTCAGTAAATCTTGTGCCTGTCGATCAGTAGCATAAGCATTGAGCACTTCCTGCACCCATAATGGTGTGACCTCAGAAATGGCCTGAATTGATAACAGATGGCTCACCCTGGACAGTGCATCAGCTGCCAGATTTTCTTTCCCTTTCCTATATACCACTTTAAAATTTAGGCCCATTAATCTAGTCATTGCCTTCCTTTGCATGTCAGAATGAAGGTTCTGCTCAGTTAAATAAGAGAGGCTCTTATGATCAGTTTTGATGAGAAACTGCTGCCTCTGCAAATATGGTCTCCATCTCTCTACAGCCATGATAAGAGCTAGAAACTCTTTCTCATAAATGGACAACTTCTTATGTGCTGGACCCAATGCCTTACTCAGATAAGCAATTGGCCTTTCTTGTTGCATCAACACAGCCCCAATTCCCAAATCACAGGCATCTGTTTCCACAGTAAAAGGTAAACTGAAATTGGGAATAGCCAGAACAGGGGTACTAACCATGATTTCTTTCAGCTGTACAAATGCTTCATGTGCTTCAGTAGACCAGCAGAATTGTTTCTTCTTTAGCAGATTGGTGAGAGGCCTAGCCAGAATCCCATAGTGCTTGATAAACTTCCTGTAGTAACCAGTTAGACCCAGAAAACCCCTGAGCTCAATTACATTTGTAGGCACAGGCCATTGCAGCATAGCATCAATCTTGGTAGGATCAGTAGCCACCCCATCCACTGATATGATATGACCAAGATACTCCAGCTTTTGTTGGGCAAATGAACACTTACTAAGTTTCATGAACAGCTTATGCTCTCTCAACTTCTCCAACACTTGTTTGATATGAACCAAGTGCTGTTGTAAACTGGGGCTATAGATCAGAATATCATCTAAGAATACTAAGACAAACTTCCTCAAAAACGGTTCCAACACCTCATTCATGATACACTGGAACGTTGCTGGGGCGTTGGTCAACCCAAATGGCATCACCCTAAAATGATAATGCCCTTGATGTGTTTTGAAAGCCATTTTGTGCTCATCCTCCTCCTTCATCCTAACTTGATGATAACCGGACCGCATGTCCAATTTTGAAAAGTATTTAGTGCCTGCCAACTCATCTAATATTTCATCCATGACGGGCATTGGAAATCTATTCTTTATGGTTGCATCATTCAGCTTCCTATAGTCCACACACATTCGCCAACTTCCATCCTTCTTCTGTACCAAGAGAACAGGTGAAGCAAAAGGGCTGTTACTTGGTACAATTAATCCAGCTGCCAATAATTCTTTCACTTGCCTTTCGATCTCATCTTTCTGCAGTGGTGAATACCTATATGGCCTGGAGTTAATAGGTGCTGTGTTTGGGAACAATGGGATATGATGGTCCTGTAGCTTCGATGGTGGTAACACCTTTGGTTCTTCAAAGACATCTGCATAAGACCGTAATAACTGCTGCACCTCTGAAGGAATTTCTGGTGGTTGATCAGTGCTTGGAATATCCACAATTGCAAAGGCCCCAATGTCATTTCCTGCACACCACTTTGCTACTTTCTCCACTGAAACTGCTTGAAGGTTAACAGGAGCTGGTAATACTCCTTGAAGTTGTACTGTGGTGTCCTTGTGTTGGAATGACAAGGTTCTGTCTTCCCAGTGACAATCCATAGGGCTGTGATGTTTCAACCAATCCTATCCAAGAATGGCATCAAAAGCCCCTAAGTTCAACACTTTCATAGTAGTAGCGAATGTATGACCTTGTATCCACCATTCCAGGTTTGGTACTTCTCTATCAGTAATCAACACTTCCCCATTAGCCACTTTCACTTGTTTGGGTGTCACTGCCATGGACTGTATCCCACACGTGTCAAGAAAAGAAGAACTGATGAAGCTATGTGAGCTGCCACTATCCACAATCACCAACATCACCTTGTTCTGTACCAGTGCTCTAAGTTTCAGTGCATCTCCTTCATCTTTCCCAGACAGTGCATTAAGTGACAGTGTGCCAAACTCCTCTGCCAATGAATCCTCCACAGCCAACTGCTCTAGAACCTCATCAGTTAAGTTGACATCTAACTCATTCAATGCCAGAGCATTGACATGTGCCTTGGGCCTTTGTTTACACTTTGCTAGATGTGCTGCATCGAATGGTTCTTGGCAGTAGAAGCATAAGTTGTTGGCTCTGCAATAGTCTCTCTTCTGTCTTTCTTTGGATAGCACAGAAGTTCCCACCATAGGCCTTTGTTCAAACTTACTGAAAGTTGTGGTACTTGGCTTTTGAGGATTGCCATACTTCTGAGCCTTCCATTTCCCTTTCTCTAGTAAGTGTTGTTGAACTTTTGCTAGCATGACAGCCCTCTCCATTGTTGCAGGTACCTGAGACTGAACTGCTGCTGCAATTTCTGGTTTAAGTCCCCTAGTGAATTGTGTCACAAAGAACATGACATCATAGCCTATATTGTGCATCTCCACTTGGAACTGAAGAGATTCAAAGGTGGTTGCATACTCTTCTACAGAACCTGTCTGCCTGAGCTCCAACAGATCAGATAAGGAATGCATGTAGTCATATGCCCCAAATTTATCTTCTACTGCTTGCATAAACTGTTTCCAGGTACCCAGACCGTTCTTCTGTCTTTGTACCCTGGCCCAACGAGCTGCATTTTCATCCATGCCCATACATGCTGCAGACACCCACAGAGACTCATGTATACCAAAGATCCTAAAGTAATCTTCACACTTATCTCTCCAAATCTTAGGATCCTTGCCATCAAACCGAGGAAATGACATTTTGGGCAAATAACCTCTGTGTTCCCCTTTCTTCTCCCCTGAACTCTCCCCAGCAGTACGATGTGCATTCTGAGAATGGCGATTGTGTGGTACCTCTTTATGGCTTTGCTGCTGATGTTGACCCGATCGATGAGGATGTGGGAAGAGCTCCTCGGAACACTCTGAGTGGTCATCACCATCCACCTCCACCCGCTCCAGGGACAGCTTTGCCACCGCTTGCCCCGTCGCCTTGATCTGTTGATTCATCAGTTGTTGCTCATCGATTACCTGAGAGATTGCCTGGGAGTTGAGGTCGAGGTTCGCCTGCATACGCTGCTGACCCCGATTCACGTCTTCGAGCCGAGAGAACAGCAGATCTAGGCTCTCTTGTACCTTGCTCCAGTGCGCATCGTTCTGGCGACGATCTTCCTCCATCGCGCCCAGAATCAGAAGGGACTGAGCGGAAGGCTTTGGAGGCGCCGTGGTGAATCCCCGGAAACCGAGTCCGCGCGACTTGGAATTATGGAAATCGATCCCCAGGCAACGCGCGCGGGGCCGAGATAATCCAACCAAATCAGTTTGCAAACTCAAGGTCGACGGATTTCAGGACTCACCCGATGAACGCGAAGCCGATCTGTTCGTTGCCGCCGCTCGTCCACCAGAGCCCGTCGCTTGCTGCGCCGATGTAGCGCCGCCGCGACACCACGAGGGAAGAAGAAGAAGAAGAAGGAGAAGCACCCTCTACCACACCACCAGATGAACCCGTCTACGCGCCGCCAGAAATAGAGCACCCCCAATCGTGGAGCACTCCCAAGGGTGAAGATCCGCGGATGAGCGCCGCAAATCAGACCAGCCTTGGAAAGGAATTACGGGAATTCAATCACTCGCCGGTGCAGCGTGGCAGAGCAACCAAATCGAGCCCAACCAATCCCGTTTGGCCCGATCTAATCGACGAAATGTGCCCAAATCCGATGAATCCTAACCCGAAGTTTGTCGAGGACCGCCGAATCTGATACCACCTGTCGTGCCCCTTGGCCGCCGGCGATTGCCGGAGACGTGAGTGACCAGATGAATCGAGATCGGAAGAGGGATACGAGCCGTGAGAGGAAAGGTTCCTCCTCACGATAGTTTCTTCATTAATTTTTCATAGTCTTTTTCGGTTCAGCAACAGGAAAGTAAATAAGGGCTCTCCCCCTCTCACTGGCCAACATGGCCCACCGCACAACAACACAACTCACACACACCTAATCAGCCACTGGCTGTTGCCTCCTCCACGTCGAAGACGCCTTCTGGACTTGCCGCCTTCAGCATCACGTTGGCGCCACCATCTTGGGGCGTCACACATTGGGAGGCGTCCGGTGGAACTCGCGGATCCGGCGGCGGAAGCCGGCGTCGGCGAGGATGCGGCACCATCGCTTGCAGACGAGGGCAGCGCGGACGAGGTGCGCGGGGTCGTCGGGCGGGAAGCGGAGGAGTATCTCTTCGACGAGCTCGTCCATCAGCGGCGGCGGCGGCGGCGCCGGAGCCCGCCAGCCCGGCGTCGCCAGCAGCAAGGGCTCTGCCTCTGCCTCCGCGCTGCAAAGGGGTGTGATGTGGGCCTCTGGATGAGTTGTTGCGCCTGGAAAGAGGTGTGTTGTGTGCTGAAATAATTTCGAAGGCTGCTGGTTGTGTAGTTCTGAGCGCACACGGGCCCATGGGAGCCCATAATTGTTCAAAGTCATGAATGAGCCTGCCCAAATAGATGCAATTGCTCGAGGCCAATATGCTTCTTCCTGTCCAATTTGCAGTGCATGGATTATAACCGTTCCTTTTTAAGTCCAGAAATCCTTATAGAACTGAAAAATGTCAAGGGCTGTGGCTCTGTCTTAGGGCGTGTTTGGCACAGCTCCACTCCAGAAAATCTTGCTCTGCTCCAACAACTCCAGGTTTCCTCAGCTCCACTCCACCAACTCCAGGAAAACATGTTTGGCAAATTAGCTGACTCCAGCTCCACGAAAGGGATGCTTTGGGAGGAATAGTCTATTTTGCCCCTTCTTTGTTTTTGTCGCTGCTACAGTAGTTTTTGTTGCTGCTACAGTGTTTTGTTTTTTTTGCCGGGTCTGATACAGTAGTCACGACGCGTACAGAATCTTTTGTTTTTGCCGGTTTAGCTACAGTACTCGCGACAACTACAGTACCAGGATTGCTACAGTATTCCAGAATGCTTCAGTAGCCGATAATTCACCATGAAAAAATGAACATAGTATTTTTTTTGACATAGATAATCAGCAAGTAATAAAAAGTGCATCACAAGCATTTATCCGTTGCCTCAGTAAGAACTGATAAAAGAATTCAAGAATGAGATGAAAATAATTGAATCATAATCACTCCACAAGCCCATTGCCTCGGCCTAAAATAAGTAGAATAAAACTTCACTTTCACACTTTCAGTAATCGGCATCAAGAATTTTTATTGCCGACCTGAAACAACAAGGACAGAGCCCATTGACTCAGTGATGCGAGAGGCAGATCTACACATAAGAAAACAAAATTAGCACGGTCGAAAGAACATGAAGAATAAACTAGTCCAATCCCTCTCGTCTCCTCGGCACGTCACGGCATGTCCGATCCCTCTCGTCGATGGCTGGCCGGGCCGCCTCCGCATGCGACCACGTGCGGCCCGCCAAGAACATGCGGCAGCGCCGATGGAGCACGTCGCAGTGACTCACCTCCACGTAGAATTAGAAAGCGCGCGCCGGCCGTCGCAAGAACAACCACCGGTCCACCACCACCGTCTGGCCGGCGCCGTTCACCGCCGGCGACAGCGCGGGACAGGGGCGGCAGTGCAGCACGCGAAAAGACGCGAGGGAAGAAGAAAGGTCCGGCATCGCGGCGGTTGCGGCGTCGGTGATTTCTTTTTTGGCGAACCAGTAAGTTGTGTAAAGAGTGGCAATGGTGGGTAATTTCACCCTAACTCCATGATGATTTTTGTAACAAGGGTTTTTGGAGCACCCCTTGAGGAGCTCCAAGAAAAACTTGGAGTTGGCCCCAAACTCCAGGGTTTTTCCGGAGTTGGAGTTCGTGGAGCTGGACGTGTTTGGCATAGAAAAAGTTGGAGTTGGCGGAGTGGAGCTATTTTCCTGGAGTTGGAGCTGTGCCAAACACGCCCTTAGTAAATACTCCCTCCAGCCCGGTCTACGAGTAACTGAAATTGCTTGTCGAAAATGATAAATAAATGAATCGAAGGTAGTAAGAAACTAGATGGGCTGTAATTTCGTGGTGCTAGCTGATTGATGTCGTCCTCGGTCCTCATATATTTAGGGTTCGTTTGATTCAGCGCCAACGTCTGCCCAACCAAATAATTGGTCATTGACCGGACTCATCAGGTTTATTTGGATCCCAGCTGATCTTTTGGCACGCAAACGATGTTTCGCCAATGCCAGTTCAATTTAACGCATGCGCACGGGCGAAACAACGGCGGCGAAATCGTTCGCCAAAAATTTGGTGCGCCCTTAATTGGCGTGGCTGACAGGGGCACGAACCAAATAGCCCATTAATCCTTGTTAATGATTTTAAACTGGAGCTCAAGCACAAAGAGAGTAGGATCCTGCTTGGCTCACCATCTTACAGACAAGCCCATGTAAAGCTTACCCTCAAGAAGCTACGAGAGACTACTAGCCATTCCATACACAAAGGTCCAAAAAACAAGGTCATCAGAGCAGTATCTGCAGCAAAATTATGAACCGGAAAATATCTTACAGCACAAAACCCACATATGCCATCTACTGCCACCACTAGACACTTCGTTCTTGATTAAGAACACCTTCCACCAGAAACTTGAGCTCTCCGTGCACTTGATCCCTCCCCTGCAGAGGCCACACCTAGGGCTTCAAAATGAAAAAAAAATGCATCATCTAGGTGAGGAATTGCTCTGTCAGTCTGCCCTCAATGAACCTTGCCACAGTGACCAACAAGTTGATGCCAATGACTGACAAAGCAGCACCGACTTATTTCTCCACAGCTCCACCACACTTTAAACAAAATCACTTATAATAATTTGAGATGTTCAGTGGAGATTTTGCTCATGGTAACCTATCTTTATCTACGTCTGAATTCAAAACGCTGCAGCATAGACATCATAACAGTTGACGAAGATTTGGCTGAAGATGGACTAATGAAAGCATGCAGGCCCGTCCCTTGCTCCATCTTAGTAAAACAAGACACTCAAGAGATGTGGAGCATGCCCTCAGCAATATGGAAAAGCCTGCTGATGTTGGAAAGAGTAGCCTCAATCTGGTGAATTTGACCTTCACAAATTTTTCAAGAGCAGCCTCTGAATTCTGAACCTTTATGAAACTAAACTGAGCGTCAGCAATTATCTTGGCTGAGACCATAGTAGACTTAAATTGTTATGGCGGTGCAGCTAAAACTGATGTAATACCATTCTTTTTACCTATGTTTTTCTCTAAGGCATCAAGCCTGCTCCCATTGCATACAAAAATGGTCCTTATAGAAATTCAGAAAAAGACCGACAGAAAAATCCAGAGAGGTATCCCAACACAAACCACGTGACTGTTCTAGAAATTCCCTTGTTGATAGAAGACCTTGCAGCACCGGTAATTTGAGCTTCTTATGCACTTGAAGCACCAGATCCTGATCCCTCATCTATAGAGACCCTCCTAGTGCTGCAGAAAAATTAATATAAAATATGATGGATCGATGGCGACAATGAACATTTGCTTTCACCAATCCCACAAAGAGCCATCAAGTTGCGGCTAAATGCTAATGGCTAGCCAGACAGCACTACATTATTATCCAGCAGATGGGAACATATCAGGAACATTATTGAAAAACAGATTAACTCAAACTACTCCAGATCTATTAACAATGTCATTTCTTTTTCTATTATGTTAAAGTGACATTACAAATATACACAGGAGGATAATAATTGCATTGTAGAGCCTCATGTAGGTACAACCTTATTGTTGTAAAATTATCTCTTGCAATTGCTATATTCTCTCAAAAAAAATTGCAACACATATACATTCTAAGGATGAGTATGCTTTCCCATTTCAATATTCGGGAAAAAATAAATAGGTGTAATCCCATTTCACGTCAGATTCTATGGGATTTTTTATAAGAAAAAATTGATAAAATCTGTACCTGGAGACTGGAGTGCAGAAACTTAGGTAGGGAACAACAAAGCGATCAAAGCCACAGATCTCCCCTAACCAATTGCTGCTCCCGGGCTTCAGATCGATAGTGAAAAACCCAAAACGTGTCCACATGAAAACGACTCCATCTCCAATCTGTGCAAAGCCAGCCACCATAGGGTTGCTTAATGCGACTGGCGCGGTGAGCTCAATCACCCTGCTTTGTGCCCATCTTGCACCTTCGTCAGTGCCATGTTCTCTTGACCACAGGTGGAGCCTAGCGCCACGCACGATGGCAAAACCAAGCCCACATTCCTTGGTAGCCATGAGCACAGCGCCTTGTTGGTGCCTTTTGGTAGTCGGATCAGAGACGTTTCCTGTGTCGCCAAATCATAGTTGAGGATTGCTTTGTTCATGTGACACTTGAAGTGGAGCACACTCCCGACGAGCACATTATTGTTCCCCGGCTTAAAGATGCCGATGGATTGGTTCACACAGGTATCGCTGGGATTGCTCCATGTACCAGTCTCGGATGAGTAGACACAGATGAAGGATCTGGGGGAGAAGGTCGAGGTCCCAGGAACTCAGGAAGACGACGACGAAGGGGCCGTGGTGGCAGTCCAGATGGTTGCAGCCGCCGCCCGCAGCGGCAGCGCAGACCACGGCTGCGTTCCAGCTCCGCGAGTACGGGTGCAGGCACGGCCGCACGGCGGCCCCTTGGGCAGCTCCCGCTGCGCGCCGGTGATGGGATCCCAGACGACGAGGAGATGGAGATCCGCCCGGGTGGCTAGGACGCGGCCGTGGCCCGAGTGGACTGTGCGCAGGCCGCGGCGTTCGGCGTGGTGGGGCGGGTGGAAGGAGGACGTGGGGACGAAGTGACCATCGACGGCGCTGTTGCAGAGGAGGCCCAGCAGTGGCGGCGAGCGGTGGAGCTCACGGAACCGGCGGCGGAATCCACGGCAGGTGACGAGGCCGTGCCATTGCTGGCTGACGAGGGCGGCGCGCACGAGGGTCGCGGGGTCGTCCGGTGGGAAGCGGAGGAGCACCTCCTCGATGATCTCCTCCGGCAGCGGCGGCGGCGCCATGCTGGTGCCGCTTGGTCAAAACCTGACCCAGGCGGAGTGGCGGACGCAAAAGATCCGCTGACGTACTGCTACTTTAATTGGAAGATAAAAAATGCCTCTGCCATGTAGGGCCCAGCGGCGGTAAGCTGATCAAGCTACTGCGCCATCCAGATACAAATCCGGTGAACTTGGTAACACGTGCTACAGGTTCAGAGTCCCAGCTTGTCAGTCAACACACAGTAATCTTCTAGAGCTTAACTTGCTCAGTGCCAAGAGATTAGCAGCACGATTTTCTGAAGAATCCAATACATTGGGTGGCAATTGTTAGATGTTTCAGAATTGGAAAAAGTCTATATAATAACCCCCTAACGTTTTAAGGGTAGTCCCGTTCACCCTTTTACCTTCAAAACCGGATTTTTTTCCACCTTAAACTTTACAAAACCAGACAGATCACCCATAAGAGACAGGTTAAGGTGGTTTTGCATGACAGTTTTGCCTAGGTGGCAGGCCAGCTTGCATTGGATCCCTTGCACGTGTGGACGTCGGACTCGCATGTCAGGCAGGTGCGTGTCGTCCTCATGTTCCTCATCTTCACCGCACGCCGCCTAGGTGGACTCCTCATCGCTGCTTCGGATGGTAGCGAGCCCTCCCGCGCACATCGTACTCCCAGGATGACGACTCTATGGTGGGGCCCAGGCCCGTGCCCCACGCACGTGCGGCCGGTGCGACGGCACAGGGCCCCCAAATCCAGGGGGCCCCTAATTTTTTTCTGTTAAGTAGCCTAGCAGGCCAGCAAGCACAGGCGTCAAGTTTAACTGCTGTCCATTGTCTACCGGGCCAAGGCCTCCTCGCGTCGTCTGTCTCGTGAAGACGCGATCAATTCGTCGGCTCGGCACAGCAGATCTTGCTCGCATTCTCGGCGTCGCTCGTCACTCTTCACTTCCTTCACTTTGCGTTGCCGCGTCAGCGCACCGTGCAGATCGACGCATAGGATACCAGGGCCGCTGGGAGCTCGGGCCAGCCAGGGGCGAGGCAACGCCACTGCAGGGAATCACCTGATCGGACCAGAGCACTTCAACCGGACTGCAGGAGTTCTCCGTCCAATTAAGATAGTTTACTATTTTTTATTTTCCTTAATCAATCTACATATATTCTTTAATTGTTAATTAATAATTATGTTCTCCTCATCCTTTGTGTGCATGTTTATAAATTTCTCTTCATCGAATCATGTCTTCTACAATATCGATCTAGAAAATATGTTTCTGATTCCAGAAAACGTAAAAAAAAAGATTTAACTCAATCTCAGGATTTATCAGCTTACCATTGAAGATTTCATTTAAAAAAACCCTGTAAGAACTAAACTGTTCAAGTAAATAAAGATTATACAAGCAATTAGTACTTTAGTAGGCCCCGCTTTAGAGTTTCGAACAGGGCCTCCATTTTTGCCGGCACGGCCCTGGTGGACCCTCGCCGTGGAAGGGCGCGCAGACGTTCGCGGACGCCGGTGAATGGTCCTGGGCGGAAGCTCCTGCACCTGGTGAAGTAGCCGCGTCTAGCTCGGGGACGCCGATGGCCTTGCCCAGCCCCGCGTGCGCGGCGCGCTCAGAGTCGGCAGGAGCAGTACAAACTACAAAGTCGGCCTTGTGGGAGACTGGGAGTGCACGGCCGCAACCTCAACAACGCCGAGCGATGGCCGGTTCCTCCTTGTTGACGCAAAATACGGTCAACACACGAGAGCGCTAGATCACGCGGGTCGCAAATGGACCGAAGGGCAGCGAGGCCGTCCAGACCGGTCAGACCAGTTCCATGGACCGGTCAGACCGGTTCTCTAGGGTTTGGCTGGAAATGGTCGTCTCGAGGGATAAATAACACGCTTACGTGGTGAAAGACGGCGAGGTTTACGAGTAAACCAGCAAAGAGATAACCAACGCACTTACGTAGCGAAGAACGACTAGTTTACGAGTAAACTAGCAAAGGCCGTCGAAGCTCTCACCCGGGAGGGACCCCGTCAGGGTGTGGACGTCGGCGGACGTGTCTTAAGTTGACCACCAAGCTTAGGACGCCATCTTGATCGTGAAGATCAGTAGACGAACAGCATGGAGAGGTTGGAAGAGAGATCTAGGGTTTGCAAGTAAAAAGTAGATGCATAATTGTTTAGATTCGATAGTGTGTGTATCAATCGGCCATAGCCCTTTATATTTATAGGGTGGGGAGGTCTGTACCTGTGGGAAAAGGTTTACAACTCGTAATCTACCCAAACTAAGAGTTCTAATCGAATTACACAGGGAAACCGGTCTGACCAGTCCCTCAAATCGGTCAGATCGGTCCGGGCTGGGGTCTCCTTTTTGCACCTAATCTATCATCTCCATTTCTAGCACCTACTATTGCGGTCGTCCTTGGTCCCAAGCACCACAACATCCGGTCAAACCAGTATCTTTGCCGCCTTCAAGCTTCTCGACCGATTCTTGCGGTCCTATCCCCGCACCAGCACCGCAATAGTCGGTCATTCCAGAGACCATCTCATCTTCTCAAACTCGGTCCGATTGTTGCGGTCCTCACAGCATCAGCACCACCGCAACTTACTGTCCATGACCGGTCAGACCGGTCGGGCCAACCGGTCTGACCGGATTGCCTCGGCCTGTGCCAATTTTGGTTGTCAACATATGCCCCCCTGTTTCTTGGTAAAGCTTGCGTACCAAGAAACATCTCTTTTAACCAAAACCATAGAATGACTACCCTTAGCTCATTGTCAATGTTTCTATACTAAGGGCAATAAAACTTTATCGGCCATATCACTTGACATTAACCGGCGCGATGATCTCATCCTTGCTATTCTCTTTTGTATATCATGGGTGGATAACAAGCCAGAGTACACACCACCTCGGCTATAATTATTTAATGCAATGGTTAAAACCATCTTCACACCCTCAGATGACCATAGATGTATAAATTAACCAAATCATTGTTAAAACAATTGATCTTTGCAATGTTCCTCAATTTAGCATGAAGAAAGAGATCCAATAACCAGATATAACTTCTGTATACCATTGTGATCATAAGTTAAGCAAGAATGATATATAGAACATGCTCTTTACCAATAATATAATCGGCCTCACAAACATGCCACAATCAAGATGCAGATGGCCAAGATTAAATTATTATCAAGAATAGACTTTCGGCATTTCAAATAGCATAGCCCATCATCGAAATATAATTGAACGTAATACCGACATCTATATAGCTAGAACTCTGTTGATAATCAATTAAATTTTTTCTTCAAACACTAACCTCGGTCGCATTAAGATTTAGAACTATCATAGCCGATATAGTGTTTTTCGCATGAATGACAAGGACCAGACTAGCCTTGAAATCCGGTCAGACCGGTCTCATAAACCGGTTAAACCGGTCTGAGAACGCATTTTGACAGCAACAAACATTGGCCTTTCTGATATAGGAGTGACCTTCTGTGATCACATAGCCTGATATTTGATGTATCAAAGTACTGGCTCTATCATTGGCACGTCCAAATATATGGTAAATAATGAATTCATGAATTTCAATATCATATCTAGACATTTTGCCCCCCAAGCATCAAAACCATCAATATGACCACAATTGAAATCTTGTTGGGGAATCACCACCTTAACACGATGATCAAGAACATTCATTGGCTATACACACTGCTAAGGTCGACAATAGAAATACCGGCCATGTATGCTAAGGTCGATAATAGAAATACCGGCCATGTAAAATCCATCCATAAGAATATAAATAACCAAAATAACTAGAGATGTATTATGAATATAAAAGTATCAAGATAAGCTCATAAGCTCATAAGTACTTCGGCTTCTGAATTAATAGCAACATGATTGCAATTAACACGCATAGCATTTTGATGGTAATCCTCCATGATAAAATGATCCATGCAGCATCAAAGATCAAAATTTAAAGTATAAAGAATAACCAAACATATCTAAGGATGAATTCCAAGACATAGGCATATATGGCATTTGTACGGCAAATGGATGACGTAAATCCCAATATTTTTGATGATTTGGTGCAAACCTCAGATTTGAAGGTCGTTTCTCGGACCTTCTCTTCTTTTTCAAACCATCAGAATTTTCAAATACAAACTGGTCAGACCGGTTAGAAAAACCGGTTAAACCGGGTTTTGTCAGAGCCGGCGTTTTTACTTTTGTCCTTCAACTGCGTTGCTCCCTTTTCTTGAACATCATCCTTGTCCTGAGTATAAATACTCTTCTTTGGAACCCATACCATGTTCTTGTCTTGCAGCTCTTGTTCACTTAACCTTTGTAGCTTTTTCTTTCGCCAATGTGGTAAACTAAGTGAACGCATTGATTGAGCTTCAGTTCTGAACAGCAGCGCTTCTTTTCTGGTTTTTGGCTCTTTCAACTCCTTTTGTTCAGATTTGGCAATTGGAACATTAATAGTTGATGTTTCCCTTTCTTTGCCATCGACAGCCGAAGTTTTCAACACATTAATCGGCTTTTGATCAACTGAATTCAGATCTGAATTTTTGTCTTTGCGGCCATCATTTTTTACTTGATAAACTTGTTTGATAATCCTTTTCTTGCCTTGAACTTTAGACCGATCCTTACGCTCAAAACGGTCATTCTCATAGAACGAAAACCAAGGATCATACCAAAACCATGGATTGTGATTAGATACACCTGAATATGTACTCCATGGCACATGCATCGACGAAATAAATGATGAAGACCAATGTGATGACCGTTGATGCTTTTTTGCTCTTGGTAATGAAGAGCTCTTCCTTTGATGAACTTCTAACCGATTTTGCTTTTGCTCGGCTATTTTCTGATATTTATATAATAATTCATCAAAGCTTGGCCTCTTCTTCACCATCTTACTCTTTGGTGCAACATTCTCGGCTCTACCAGAATTTTTGGTACAACCGGTCAGACCTGTTGGAGCACCGGTTAAACCGGTTATTTTAGAACCAGCCACTTTGAGATCATCATGCCCCCCAGCCGAGCTTGATTGTTGCTCAGCTATATTGTTTGAAACATGCTCATTATTGGGGAAAATTTGATCAACTGAACTAGCCGATGATTTTTCAATTGTCGGTTTTTCTATGTCTAGTGTCAAATCTGAATTTGAATTCAATCTACCATCCTTTTTGACACGATATACTTGCTTAATCACCTTACGCTTATTTCTGTATGTGGACCGATTCTTTTGATCAAAACGGTCATTATCAACATAAGGCTGCCTTACACTTGATGAATCTCTTGGAGCTGCATATTCTACATGATATGGTCTAAAATATGAAGGAATATGTGCCCAAGGATTATTCCACTCCCATGATGAGTAAGGATTAAAACAAGCGGGATGTGGAACATAAGGAACTGGCACTGATGTCTTAAAAGGATAATATGATGCTGCTGAATGAAAGTTTTTCCTTTGCCAATTTCAATTCGCAGAATTATTTTTAGGAGGTGATCTTGATGATTTAACACCATTCGACCGATTAGCACGTTTGACCTCATTTTCTTTTTGGTATTTAGCCAGAAGTTCATCAAAAGTGAGCCTCGGCTTTTTACCATTGTGCTTGTCACGGTCTTTAACTCCTTGCGCTGCAGAACACTCAGGTTCCAGAATTTTTGGATTCCTCTGACTAGGACCGGTCTGACCGGTATGCTCAACCGGTTTGACCGGTCTGACCTGTTTGGTCAGCCCAGCAGGAGCAATCTGCTCTTGTTCCGATTCAGAAATATTCGCTTCCCCCCAGCGACTTCTGGGATTTTGATAGGCTCATCGTCCTCAATAACTGGTTGTTCTTGCGAGTCATAGACGATGTCCTTATCATCACTTGAGAGCTTAGAATCTTCCCCTTTTACAATTAAATATGAATCTTTAGGTAAACCGGCTGATGCTAACCAATCTGATGATCCCTTGCCATCAAAACCAATTGGAATCAACTGGTCATCCTCTGAATATTCAGCAAATCTCAATCGTCCTGCATTAATGGCCGATTGGATAATGTAGCGAAAAATATTGCAATGGCTAGTGCTATGACCAAATGAATTATGCCACTTACAATATTCTTGCTTTTTTAGTTTCAGAAGTGATGGCATGACTTTCTGATCAAATAACTTAATAAAATTATGCTCAAGCAAGATATCTTCATCACACAAAGTCAAATCAAAAGTGTACTTCGTCTTCTTTAGTTGATTCTTTTGTGGAGAAGGTTTCAAGGCTAAGCAAATGAACGGTTCAGATTTATCATCGATCCATTCGGCTATACCTTTACTTGTGCTTCCCTTATCTGATGTTTTGGAATTGATCAATTTATTATCACCGGACTTCACAATATTTATTAACTTTGGTTTCTTGCTTTTGAATTCAGAATGACCACAAGCAAACCATGAAAACAAAAACTTTGGCAATGATGATGTAGAAAGTTTAAATGCCAAAGTATTTTTGTGATCAGCCTTTCTAATCTTCACAATGCATTGACTGATAGAATCTAAAGGCATACTATTGCTAACAAGTAAATTACCATCCTCAATCGATCTTTCAGAATTATGTACGATAGAATCACTGATGAATGAACTAACTGAAAATACATGATCTGATTGGGAATTACTTGCAAAGCATACCTTATCAAATATATTGGAGAGGCAAGGAACCTTGATGTGGATGATATCGTATTTCTCCTCTAGATGGCAGCCCTCAATAGCTGCTCCGCGTAGAGACCGGTCAGACCGGTTTACAGGACCAGTTAGACCGGTTTTTCCAGGGTTGCTAGAAATCACCTTGCGTTGACATGCCAATGCCTTCTCCTTATTTCCTTTGTCATGGTCTTCAACAGTTTGATGTATTAAACTTTTCTCAGCCAGAACTTGTCGTTCAATGATATGATAATCACTAGAAAAATGCACGACACCTTCGGCTTTAGAGAAATCAAGCGTGGCTAGTTTTTTATGATTGGCCCGATTTTGTACAGCCAAACTTGTTTCTTTTGTTTGAACAGATTCAGATTGTTCAGTTGTTGTAATAACCGAACTATTGCTCAAATCTGAATCATTCTTCTTTCCCTTATTGATTGCCCATTGTGAAAAGTAATTCTATCTGGACTGTCTAAGAAGCATATCCAATTCTTGGCGATACTCCTCAGGGAAGTCCTCGTATTTGACTTCTTCATCTAGAAAATCGGATGCTTTGGTTTCAAAGACAGCACATCCCGATTTTGCAATTACTGCATATTTCTGTACATGTGAAGATAAATGCATGCTTGCTGAATTTTCATTAATTTGGCTATAGTTATGAATAACATTTGGAGCCAAATTATGATTATTAGCATTTGCATATGGTACTAAAAAAGTAGATGCAACCTCCACTCCAGTAGCATGTTGTGCAGCATACGATGATTGAGAATAATTGGCTAAACAGGTAGAATTATCATAGCCAATTCTCTCATTCAACGGCATGTATTATGACGAAACCACAAACTGTGAATTTGTAGCCGATGAATAAAAAGAAGAAACATCTTGCTGAATATTATTAGAATCATTAAAACATGGTGCTTCATAAAAATTGGCCGAACTCACAATGTTAGTTTGGCCTTGATAATCATTAACCGGCATTTGAACTTATTCCGCTGTCGGCATATGAGAATAATGTTGCATGTTGCTAGCAACATTAAAATCTGAAGTATGCATATTATTTGGCAATGGCTTTTGCATGTAACATTTAGAATTATAATTTACATAATTGAAAGCATTATCTGAACAATGACTAGCCAATGCAATATGTCTACTAATATCATATCTAGCAACATCAACATGAGGATTTGTAGTACTTGCAAAATAATTATTAGAAAAATCTAACATATTTGCGACTTGTACCTCGGGCTCATTGTAGCGATATTGTTGTGGAGTATACGAATAACCCGCCATGATAAGTCTTGATGCTTCTGATCTTGTAGTAAATAAATCCAGATATTCTTGATAATCCAAGCAATCAATGACCAATAAAATCCTTGCTACTTTGCCTTTCTTTGATTTTCAGAATATGCAGCAGCAAGCAAGTGCAATGCAATCGGCTTGAGCAGCCTGATGCAATATCACAAGTGTAGTTACAATCGGTCCCGAAAAGACCAGATGCAACAATGGTGGCGAACCAAAGTAGTAGATCAATTAGGTAATTGGCTAGGTTAGAAAAATTCGGATGTTGAGATATCCAGAATATTCTTCCCCAGCGGAGTCGCCAAAAGTATGTTGACGCAAAATACGGTCAACACACGAGAGCGCTAGATCACGCGGGTCGCAAATGGACCGAAGGGCAGCGAGGCCGTCCAGACCGGTCAGACCAGTTCCATGGACCGGTCAGACCGGTTCTCTAGGGTTTGGCTGGAAATGGTCGTCTCGAGGGATAAATAACACGCTTACGTGGTGAAAGACGGCGAGGTTATGAGCAAACCAGCAAAGAGATAACCAACACACTTACATAGCGAAGAACGACTAGTTTACGAGTAAACTAGCAATGGCCGTCGAAGCTCTCACCCGGGAGGGACCCCGTCAGGGTGTGGACATCGGCGGACGTGTCCTAAGTTGACCAGCAAGCTTAGGACGCCATCTTGATCGTGGAGATCAGTAGACGAACAGCATGGAGAGGTTGGAAGAGAGATCTAGGGTTTGGAAGTAAAAAGTAGATGCATAATTGTTTAGATTTGATTGTGTGTGCATCAATCGGCCATAGCCCTTTATATTTATAGGGTGGGGAGGTCTGTACCCGTGGGAAAAGGTTTACAACTCGTAATCTACCCAAACTAAGAGTCCTAATCAAATTACATAGGGAAACCGGTCTGACCAGTCCCTCAAACCAGTCAGACCGATCTGGGCTCGGGTCTCCTTTTTGCGCCTAATCTGTCGTCTCCGCTTCTAGCACCGACTATTGCAGTCGTCCTTGGTCCCAAGCACCGCAACATCCGGTCAAACCAATATCTTTGCCGCCTTCAAGCTTCTCGACCGATTCTTGCGGTCCTATCCCCGCACCAGCACCGCAATAGTCGGTCATTCCAGAGACCATCTCATCTTCTCAAACTCGGTCCGATTGTTGCGGTCCTCACAGCATCAGCACCACCGCAACTTACTGTCCATGACCGGTCAGACCGGTCGGGCCAACCGGTCTGACCGGTTTGCCTCGGCCTGTGCCAATTTTGGTTGTCAACATATGCCCCCCTGTTT
>CM014271.1:84041259-84072558 GCA_004135705.1 Alloteropsis semialata | reverse complement strand
TTCCTCCTAGCCGGGCAGCTGCTCCTGGTGCCCCGGCTGCTGCGTTCTCTGCAGTGGCGGCCGGGCGGGCGCCTGGAGAGGTGGCGGCTGCTGCGGCCATCAAGGACGCCGCGTCTACACCGACTCGGTCAAGCCCGCGACTTGTTGGGGTGGCGGATCTGCACGCGATGGACAAGGCAAAGTTGAGGGCAGCTAAGCAGAACCTCGACAAGGAAGGTACTAACGCCTCTTTTAACTGTTTTTCTTTACCTGCTTTAGCTGATAAAATTAGAAATTTAGGTGTAGACCTGGGTTCTAATGATAATCAGATTTTAGAGTCGGTTTTCATGTTGAAAGAGTCAGAAAGTAATCGCCTTGTTCACAACCATGTTTTTGTGGAGACTGAAAATAATTTAGAGTTAGATAGAATCAGCTTGCAGGGAGAAGAGGGTAGTGACTTTGAAAACCTCGCTTTAGGTCATTTATGTGGTGACTTTGTGGAGGAGGTGATGGATGAGGACAGTGATCACCTAAGTTGTGATTTCCAAACTGTCTTTAAGAAAAATAAGTCAAAAGTCAGGACCAAAAAGAAAGGCCCTGCTAAAATCAGGATAGTCAAAAAACACAAATCCAGTACATCATGAAAGGAATATTCTGGAATAGCAGAGGTCTTAGTGACTTGGCTAAATTCAGGTTTCTTTCAGATACTAGTAAAGAAGAGAAGCTAGACTTCATAGCTTTACTAGAAACAGGGAAAAAAGACTTCCCCCAAAACACACTAAATAATATTTGTGGGGGCCGAGACTTTATTTGGCACTGGTCTTAGCCTCATGGCAGGTCCGGGGGTATCCTTTTGGGGATCAACCTAGAAGTAATGGACATTGGGAGTATTGACGAAGGGGATTTCTATGTGAAATTTCACCTTCGGAATAAAGATGATGGTTTTAAATGGGTTTTAGTCGCGGTCTATGGCGCAGCACAAGATGAGCACAAAGAAATTTTCTTGGCTGAGCTTGTGCAGACTTGTGCAAAAGAGAACTTGCCTCTGCTAGTGGGTGGGGACTTTAATATCATAAGAAGTCCTAGTGAGAAAAACAATGATAAATATAATGATAGATGGCCTTTTCTCTTTAACGCTGTCATAGACAGCCTGGACCTAAGGGAATTGGAACTATCTAACAGGAAATTCACTTGGGCGAACTCTAGACCCACACCGACCTTTGAAACTCTAGATCGTGTTTTGGTGACCACTGAATGGGAGGCTAAGTTTCCCCTTTCTACGATCCAAGCACTTAATAGAGAAATCTCAGACCATACACCTTTGCTTCTGAGCACCGGGAATGGTACCCATTCGAATAAGCGGCCACTTTTCAAGTTCGAACTTGGATGGCTTCTTAGAGAGGGTTTTGCTGAGACAGTAACAAAGGTTTGGAAAAACAAAAACCGGGGAGAAACACCACTACAAAAGTGGCAATTTAAGATTCAGAGGCTCAGACAATTCCTAAGAGGATGGGCTAAAAATACTAGTGGGACCTATAAGAAAGAAAAAGAGGAAATCATCAAAAAGGCAGATCAATTAGACAAAAAAGCAGAAACTCAAGCTCTTAGTGCTCAGGAAATTGATCTAAAACAGTGCCTTAAACAACGTCTAGTACAGTTGCTAAGGGAAGAGGAAATAAAATGGTACCAAAGAGCCAAGGCAACTAAGTTGCTAAAAGGTGATTGTAATACCAAATATTTCCAATTGGTAGCGAATGGAAAACATAGAAAAACGAGAATTTTCAGACTAGAGCAAGAGGAAGGTGTCATTGAAGGAGATAGTAATCTCAAACGCTACATTACAAATTATTACAAGGGTCTTTTTGGTGCCCCAGAGATGAATAACTACTCTCTGAGGGAATCGATGACGGAGGATATTCCGCAGGTTACTCCTTTGGAAAATGAGATTCTCACTTCATCCTTTCTGGAGGAGGAAGTAAAGAAGGCGATCTTCCATATGGATCATAACAAAGCACCAGGCCCAGATGGCTTCCCAGCTGAGTTCTACCAAGCTTTCTGGGATACCATTAAGGAGGATCTGCTTGCTTTGTTTCATGAGTTTCACCAAGGGCACCTACCTTTGTTTAGTCTAAATTTTGGTGTTATCACACTGTTACCCAAGTTAACTGAAGCCAAACAAATTCAGCAGTTTAGACCTATCTGTCTACTTAATGTTAGCTTCAAAGTTTTCACGAAGGTCATGACAAATAGATTGGCTCTAGTAGCACAAAAAGTCGTGAGACCCTCCCAAACTGCTTTCATGCCCGGGAGAAACATAATGGAGGGAGTTGTCATCCTTCATGAAACCTTACATGAGATGTATAGGAAAAAACTTAATGGTGTTGTCCTTAAACTCGATTTCGAGAAAGCTTATGATAAGGTTAAATGGTCTTTCCTCCAACAAACATTGCGTATGAAAGGTTTTTCACCTCTCTGGTGTAGTTGGATTGACAAAATTGTAAAGGGGGGAAGTGTTGGCATTAAGGTAAATGATGATATTGGGCATTTTTTCCAAACCAAAAAAGGACTTAGACAAGGAGATCCTTTATCTCCAATCCTTTTCAACTTAGTTGCGGACATGCTGGCCATTCTCATTGAACGTGCCAAAGAAAATGGAGAATTTAAGGGAGTTATTCCTCACTTAGTGGACGGAGGACTATCAATTATGCAATACGCAGATGATACTATCCTTTTTATGGAACATGATCTCGAACAGGCCAAAAATCTTAAACTAGTGTTAAGTACTTTTGAGCAACTGTCGGGATTGAAAATAAACTTCCACAAAAGTGAGTTATATTGCTATGGGAAAGCCAAGGATTTCGCTGTTGAATATGCAAGGCTCTTTGGGTGTAAGGATGGTAATACACCATTCAAATACCTTGGAATTCCTATGCACCACAAAAAATTATCAAACAAGGATTGGTTAGGAATTGAGGAGAAATTTCAGAAAAAGCTTAGCAGTTGGAAAGGGAAATTGCTTTCAGTGGGGGGCAGACTAGTTTTAATAAACTCAGTCCTCACTAGCCTAGCAATGTACATGCTTTCTTTTTTTGAAGTACCTAGAGGGGTACTTAATAAAATTGATTACTATCGCTCAAGATTCTATTGGCAATGCGACGAGCATAAGAAGAAATATAGGCTCGCTAAATGGAGTATCCTTTGCTTGCCAAAGGACTGTGGAGGGCTGGGAATACAAAATCTGGAAATTCAAAACAAATGCTTGCTTAGCAAATGGCTCTTCAAACTCATAAATGAAGAAGGCGTTTGGCAAACCCTCCTAAGGAGGAAATATTTGTCAAATAGAACCATATCTCAGGCCACAAAGCGAGTAGGTGACTCCCACTTTTGGTCCGGATTGATGGAGGTGAAGGACGCCTTCTTACAATGTGGTCACTTCAAATTAAACAGTGGTACCGGAGTCAGGTTCTGGGAGGACACCTGGGTTGGGAATCAGCCGCTCAAGCAAGTATTCCCCAACCTATATCACATAGTGAGAAGGAAGAATACAACTGTGGCAGAGGTGCTAGGCACTGCCCCTTTGAATGTATCCTTTAGAAGGGCGCTGTCTGGGTTTAATCTTAACTCCTGGTATAGACTAGTAACAATAGTACTAACAACTGATCTTACAAGTCAAAAAGATGTGTTCATATGGGATTTGCACAAAAGTGGCATCTTCACGACTAGGTCGATGTATATGTCTTTGATTAAAGAGGGCATAGTCCCTCGCAAATGTCCATTATGGAATATCAAGATTCCACTAAAAATTAAAATCTTTTTGTGGTATATTAAAAAAGGAGTTACTCTCACTAAAGACAACTTGGCAAAGAGAAGGTGGAAAGGTAATCTCAAATGTTGCTCCTGTAGCTCTAATGAGACTATTGAGCATTTATTCATCAATTGCCACTTCACCCGTTCTATTTGGAATATAATAAGTGTCACATTCGGAATTCAACCGCCTACCAGTACAACCGATATGTTTGGACCATGGCTTGCTGGGATCCATCCGGATTCAAAACAACTAGTTTGTATCGGTCTAACGGCGATTGTTTGGGCTATTTGGTTGAATAGGAATGACATGGTGTTTAATCGATCTACAACTAACACATCTATGCAGGTGATTTTCAGGGCCACACACTGGACTCGCACTTGGTCGCTTCTGCTTAAGCATGAGGATGAGAGAGCCAATCTGAAGAAGGCGTGCAGGCTTTTGGAGACAGTCACTATGGAAGTCTTTGCCAAGTTTGGATGGAAATTCTCAAATAGGATTGCATTTTAGTTGCTGGGCGTCTGTTGCCTTTAGACGCTTAAAATGACTTTGCTGTTTTTCCTTTGGATTGTGGCGAGCCTAAGTGCTCTTTTTGTATTAAAGTGCTGTGTACACCATCCCAGATGGTGTAGAGGCAGGGACGCTTGTTCCATTATCTAAAAAAACCAAAGGAAAAGTGGCCCTCGTGGCGTCCAAGGGTGGTGCTGGGCTTGGCGTCGCCGAGTTGGAGGGCCGCAATCTCCATATCTGGTCATGGAGGGCTCCAGGTTCTGATGGCATCCAGCAATGGGTGAAAGTCCAGCTCATCAAGCTCGATATAGTGCTCAATTTCGATGTGGTTGGCTTTGGGGAAGGCACTGATGTCATTTTCGTGAGGTCAAATTCTAGCATCTTTGTTGTTTGGCGCAAATCTGGACGGATAATGAAGGCAGGCGAGAGGAGGCATGCCATCCTCGACGAATACAGCTTCATCACACCCGTATTTTGCTACCAGAGCTTCTACGTTTCTTCCGTTTTAATTTGTGAATGGTTACTGATGACATTTGTTATATATGGCCTCATAATAGTAGAACTTCCACTTACTGACAAAAGTCTGGATCATGATACCTGTGCCATTAATAGAAGAGTCTTTTACCTGTGAGCCATTACAAAAGATGGTGTCAACCCACATGCCACTAAAAAGTTTGCACACACCTGTGTACCATGACGTTAATAAACTTCTTTGTCCTTCAAGCCATTCCGTCTGTAGTCTGTTAGATTTTCACCGTTTTGGAGGCCTGACAAGTGGGACTGAGCATGCGAAATGTCCAAACTGCCCTTATTGAGGAGCAGACTCACAGGCGTAGCCTCTAGACCATTTGAAAACCAGTAGCTTGTTATGTGTTGGTTGAATATTTATGTTATATCAAGAACACCAGAAAATTAGTGCTTGTTATGTGTTGGTTAAATATTTATGTTATGTGAAGAACTCCAGAAAATGTGTGCTCATCAGTTATATTCTTCATTGTTACTGTTGGTTGAACTCCAGAAAATGTGTTGGTGAAATATTTGTGAGATGAACATTTTTTGCATTGTTACTGTTGGTTGTTATATTATTGTTGGGGGCAAGGACAGGATGGACCCTGTCAGTTTGCTCCCAAAAAAATCATTAAAGGAGTGGCAGAGGGGAAAAAATAAATTTTATCTCTCTTGTTTTTTGCTTGACGGCATTTCAGTCTTTTTGCAGCTCTGTTAGCCACCGTTACAAGCAAATTTGGATGGAATGGCTTGGAAGACAAAGAAGTTTAACGTCATGGTACACAGGTGTGTGCAAACTTTTTAGTGGCACGTGGGTTGACACCATCTTTTGTAATGGCTCACAGGTAAAAGACTCTTAATAGAAAGAGTAAAATACATTAGTTGTCCTCGAACTTGTTTCGAGGTGTCATTAGGTCTTTGAACTCTTAAAATGTATTTTTTGATCTTCAAATTTGTCTTAGCTGTCATTCGGGTCCCTAAATTCTCAAGATACATCTGGAGGTTCTCGAACTTGGCTCAGTGTATCATTTGGGTCCCTAAACTCTCAAGTTGAATTTTCATATCCCAAAAATTGCTATTAATGAATTGTATTCGAAATAGAACGTTTATTAAGCTATTTCTAAGTGATTCATTTAGAAATCTTACCACTAAAACCGTACCATTTGTAATTTTGCATTAGTTGCTTTTTTTTTACTCAGCATGGGTTGATTAAGATCATTGGACCATAAAAAAAATCAATTGTGGATATTATAGTTTTCTCGTTTAACATGGCAATATATATGGCAATCTTGAGCATTTCCTACTAACTAACTATATTTTGCATGGGTCTTGTGTAACTTTATTAAGGTAATTTGTTCCCATGTTCAATATAAATCAAAATAGTACTTTATTAAATTTAAAGTAGAAAACATTTTCATTAACTGAAAGTATCAAACCAATATTTTATTAAATTTAAAATAGCATATTGAGAGTTTAGGAGCTGCATAACATCGCGGGACAAGTTTATGGACCTAGTAATGATTTTTGAGAGTTTAAGGACCTATATGACACCCTATAATAAGTTCAAGGATCTAAAAATGTATTTTGAGAGTTTAGAGATCTAGATGGCACACAAGAACAAGTTTAGGGAGCACTAGTGTACTTCTGGAGTAGTCTAGATCCATGAAGTATATTGTAGCTTCGGAAAATAGAACTTCTGGAGTAATCCACGAGACGTCCAAACCCATCTAGTGGTTTACTGGTTTTTACTAGTATATATATTTACATGCTCCATTTAGCTTATGTTATTTTTTTATTTTTTGTGTTTTACCACAGCACTGGAGCAGCAACCAAAACTAGAGGGAAAGAAGAGGGCTGGGGCGAAGGAAAAGGCAGAGAGGGCAAAAAAGCTGAAACAAGAGCCATCACATCACACCCCTGCAATCGGTACCAGAAGCAAAACACGAGATACAAGTGGGCCAGCAATGTCAACCAGAAGCAAAAAGAAGGCTTAGCCGGTGAGGGAGTACTCATTTAACTTGTTTTGGTGGTACTCTACAAGAGCAACAATGTTGTCACATGAATGTGACATATCTGTATGCCATCCTCCTTTTGTTTAAATATGACACTACTTTAACAGTGGCGGATCCAAACCAAAATTTTAGAGAGGGCACATCTAAAGAGAAGCTAATTTTTAAAGTCTTAATCATGGTGGAAATTTGTTGATCTCCATTGCTCAAAAAATTTGAGTGAGGGCCTGTGCCCTCACTGACCATTATGTGGGTCCGCCCCAGTCTATTTTGTCATAATTTCTTTATCTAAATTAAACAAATGAAGCGGCAAACACTAGGACTTATTTGTTTGGAGCCCTGGCCAAATTGGTTGGCCCAGACAGCAAATCCAAGGCCATCAAATTCCGAAGTTTGGAGCTTTGATTGCTGCCTGGCCTAGGGTCCGAACCAAACATGCCATACGCGTCCCGTCGTCTCGTTGTCGAGGTATTCGACCAAGACATGGACGGTGGCCGAGTCAACGCTAGGGCGCACGGAGCGAATGGGAGAGATGAGCTCGTAGGTGTCACAGAGCTCCTTCTTAGAGGCGTCGCAACGCAATGTTGCCAGCGAAAACTATGCGCCTGCAACGGCGGTTGGCCGCGCCGGCGCCAGCCAGGGACATGGTGCCCATGCGCGGATCGGATCGATGAGAGCAAAGGAGATGTGGGGAGAAGAGGAGCACACACGCTCGAATGATAGATGGCACTTAGAGTTCGAGATGTGGATTCGTATTGATCTCGGATTCGGAGTCTCTTTGCCCTTTGCTACACGTGCCTCTTCGGACTTCGGTCTCCTCTAACCGACCCAATCCGACTAGTCAACGGAACTGAGGGAGAGCCCATGTAGAGAGAAGAGAAGGTGGGCCAGCGAATTGCACGTGATATGGTGGCCCACCCAATCTAGGTGATTGGATGGACATTGGTTAACGAGGGGAACGCAGACTAATATCTGGACAACAAAATGCGTTTCAGTTCAGCGAAACAAGGTACTGACGAGATATGGAGCATGCCTCACAAGCAAATCTCAAATTACTGACTCAAATCATGGAAATCAATACAATCATCTCGAGCATGGAGTCAAATAAGAATCTTACGATAGAAAGAAATGGCATTCTGACAACCATATATTATCGTGAAAACGAGATGTACAGTTTCAGAAACTCTTGTTGAGGTGGCCAGGTGACAGGGGACCAGGGGCCGGCTCACTTTGCAGACCACCCCCCTTCCTGATCATCCCGGTTGATCTTGAATTCTTGATGAGCCGGAGACATGCACTGATATTGGCTCTGAGAAGCATACACCAGCTGGACTACCAGTAACTTTCTTTTTTCCATCTTATATATATAAACCACCATTTAAATCAAATCCATTCAGTCTAGGACAGCTCTTCCATGTTGGACCCAAGAAATTTTAGCAGTCAACGTGTGAGCAGACTCCTCCGCTCCTTGCATTTGCCATTGTTTTCTGAATGATCTGAACCGCTAAAGCAACAGAAAACTCTACCATAGTAATTCAGGTTAACTGAACAAATCACTTATTCGGGAACTGCTTATAACCATATGTCAGACATGTCATGATAATATGATTTGTCGATATTTACAGTGAACTGAAACGTGCAGAGAGTAGACGTTTTCAGATTCAGTATGTCAACAACAGAGAGGGAAAAAAAGAAATGAAACACGCTCATGGATGTAGGCACGAAAAATTATATGCTGGCATTCAGGTTACAGAATGAAACTCTAGAGGGGAACATGACAGTCAAGGTGCTTCTTGCATTTGTTCTCACCCCATACTGCTTCAGCAAGACCTCATAAGGATGATGCTAACATCTCTGGTAAAACAAGATACTGAAGAGATATGGAGCATGCCCTCTGATGATGTTGGAAAGAGTAGCCTCAATCTGGTGAACTTGACATCAAGGTCATGTTTTGTGGTGCAACTAAAACTGATGTACTAAAATTCTTTTTATCTATGTTTTCAATCAAAGGCATCAAGGTCATGTTCAGTGATATTCACCGATCCTGCTCCCATTGCATACAAAAATGGTCCTTATAATGTGTCTACAACCTACTACTCCACATTTGCATGGAATATTAAGCAAAACAACCATAATAAACTACACATAAAAATGGAATTGGTTAATTTTCTTCCATGGTTCGGTGCTAAAATTGAAAAGAAAAAAAACAACCAAAAACACAGGTTCAGTAATATTAAACTTGTTTCGGCAAGTTGAACCAAACTAACGGGATCCCTGGAGTGGTTTCGCAAGGCGTAGTGATGGTGAACACGAGGCCGGGGTTTGAACCCCGGCATTGCGGTGGCGCCGTGCTCTCGCCCGGCAAACACAAACTAGTACTGGAGTAAAATTATAACATTTTAAAATTTCATATGTCATACTTTCATACATGAGAAATCAATATACCATTCTCAGAACTTGATTAATTGCAAACTCAAGTTCCCAAGAACAAAGAGTACGTACGATCCTGCTTCAGTTACCATCTTGCAAACAGGCGCAAGAGGTTGACATTTAGCAAGCTACTAGATTTAGTGCTAAATGAGACTGCAAAAGCCCAACAGCAAAATCACGGGGAGGTATCCCAACACAAACCTCGCTTCTGTTCTAGTAATTGTAATTTCCTTCTTGATTTAGAAGAAATTGCAGCACTGTATTTAGAGCTTCTTATGCACTTAAGCACCAGCTCCAGGTTCCTCATCTAGTAGTGCTGCAGAAAAAAAAATCATAAATATGAGGGATTAACGGGAAAGAGAATGTATCAAGGCCTCCTCCTCCTCTGTAAATAGGAGGCTCTCTACCTCTCATTCATTCAATTCATCTCCACACACAATCAAGAGGCAAGAGAGGGAAGAACTACTCCTAGGCCTAGAGCCACTCCGGTGGCGTAGTTGTAGAGAGTGGGTGATGATGTAGTCCGGAGAAGCGCCGGGTTGTCGGCGCTCTACTCCTATTTGCACCTCGTCGAATATGATCTAGTTGTTGTAAGTATCTGAGTTAGTCTATGTGATTAGTTCTCTGGTTCGGTTATGTTTCCGTTATCAGTTGCATGTCGGATCGATCGTTCGTCCTTGTGACGGATGCTCTAGTAGAGGGCCCCTGATAAAGACGGGTAAATCATGTACGACGTTAGAGTAGTAACCTTCAGCGTAGACGTGGTGTGTCTAGGCTATCGGTTGTAGGTTGGTTGTTCCGTTCCCCACGGAAAGTGAGGTAGGCAGCAGATGTTGGCAGCCATGTCCGTCCTTCGTATCCCTCCATGTTCGGATTCGGCGTAGAGCCTTATGCCAGAATCGTTTGGCAGACCAGGTGTAACCTGGTGCCTGAAACAAGCTTTTGATAACCTAGTTTAACCTACCCTAGGATCTCAATCCATAGACAACCCTGCTACCCAGGCCAGTTGACCTTTTGTCTTTTCGGGGTGGCTAGCTAGAAGACCGTTGCACATCCGTTACCTGAGAAAATACGATACCCATGATACTTATGGGTGAAACGCTACAACGGTATATCCGTGCGCTTGCGGATTCATTCGTGATGTAAGAAATACCAACAAGCATTTCTGCCACCGTTGCCGGGGATTATAACCCTGGTAACAACGCTAAAAAATGTCAACAAGCATTTCTGGCACCATTGCCGGGAAATATAAACCTGGTGACAAGAAATGTCAACACTGCCTCCAAACCCTAAAATGCTCACCGGAGTTTGCTGCAGGTGGGGAAGAATAGAGAGGTTGAAGAGAAAAATTCGGGTGTGAGGAGGAGAATCAAAAAAAACATTTACTTGTTCTGAGTGAATCAAAAAAAATTATAAAATCTTTACCTGACGCTGATGGAGTGCAGAAGCTCTTGTACGGAACAACCATACTGTGGAACCCACGGCGGCTCTCTCCCACCTTCTTGGCCCTGCCAGACCTTAGATCAATGGTGAAAACCCCAGCAGCTGTCCGTATGAAAATAACTCCAGCTCCATTATTATCTGCAAAGCCAGCCACCTTAATTTCGACTGAGCTGCCAAGAAAGGCATCGCCGATGTGAAGTAGGGTACCGAGCTCCACGACCCTGCTTTGTTCCCATCTTGCTTCTCCATCAGGACCATTATTCTCCCTTGACCACAGGCAGAGTCTAGCTTCTATCACGTCAGCAGCAGCACATCCAAGCCTACCATCCTCTGTGGACATAAGCACGGCGTGCTTCGCCACGGGCAGTGGTAGGCAAACCGGAGACATCTCGTGTGTCAACAAATCATACTCGAGGATTCTGGCACCGGCCATCGACATCTTGAAGTAGAGTGCACCCCGAGGAGGAGTCTGTTCTCCAACTCAAAACGGGGACAGTGTCCCTGAGCATGGATGGGGTTGCTCCACCTATTCGCCTCCGATGAATAGACGGAAGAAGAGAGCTCGTTGTCGTTGGTGGGTGGTGACTGCCACGACGACGACGAGGAAAGGCCCATTGTGGCAGTCGACATGGTTGCAACCATCGCTCACCGCGGCGCAGAGCACGGCCGCGTTCCAGCTCGACGTCAACCGTGGGCACAGCGGCCCTGTGGGCAGCTCCCGCTGCACGTCCGTGATGGGATCCCAGACGACAAGCGGCCCTGCCAGGGCAAGGTCGCCGCCGCAGCGGCAGAGGAGGACGCGGCCGTGGCCTGATTGGACTGCTATCATGTGGCGGCGCTCGGCATTGCGCGGCCGAAACGAAGATGTCGGGACGAAGCGAAAGCGGGAATCGAATAGGCTGTTGCAGAGAAAGCCCAGCAGCGGTGGCGACCGAAGCGAAAGCGGGAATCGAATAGGCTGTTGCAGAGAAAGCCCAGCAGCGGTGGCGACCGGTGGCGCTCGCGGAACCGGCGGCGGAATCCACCAACGGAGATGAGGCGGCACCATCGCGCTGGTGAGGGCGGCGTGGAGGAGGCTCGCCGGGTCGTCGGGCGGGAAGCGGAGGAACACCTCCTCGACAATCTCCTCCATCAGCTCCGGCGGAGGGCGCGGCGGCGGCGCCATGGCGCTTGCGTTGCCTGAGTTGCCGGACTCGGAGCCCGGCGCCGGCGCCGGGCGCAAGGGTAGGGTGTGAACCGGTGAAGATGACTCGTGAATAGGTGATGCTGTGGAGTGTTGGACTGACTATTTCAAGCCGCTCGAGCATGTGGGGCCATGGAACAGTAAGAGTTGACTCCTCGATCAGGGTTGCAGACTCCTAGGCTCCTTGGATTGAATTACGGCGGGGTTGCATTGCGAGAGTTTGAAATTGTTTTATTTCAAACTCTCAAATTCTCGTTCGCACTCTCTCCTTAGTAAAGAAGGCAACTCTCGTTTGAAATCAAACAATTTCAAATTTGACTAGATTTATAAAATAATAGTAAAATTTATGATATAAAATAAGTATCATTAGATTAATCATGGAATATATTTTCATACTAAATCTATTTAAAAATATAAATGTTAGTAATATTTTTGTATAAATTTGATCAAACTTGAAATTGTTTGGCTCCTCGGTAAGCGAGAGTTGTATTATTTTTGGGCGGAGGGAGTAGAAGCCATTCTGGATAAGAGTTTCATCAGCATTAAATACAATGCTATGTCCTCATTTTATGATGTGACATTGAATTAATAAAAAAAGAGGTGAAATGAGTTCCATGAAGACGAAACTCTCTGTACACTGTTTGCAAAATGTTTATGTTTTGAATTGTCCTAGAAAACAACAAACGATGAAACTATGCATTGTGAGAGAGTATTTCATTTGAAAATTAAATGTTTTCATGCTTATATGCCATTCTTGGAAACATCAACATGAAATTCTCGGTTTAGGACATTCCCAATAGGTAGTTTTATGGAGTTTCATTCTCATTAAATAGCATGCCATGTGGGATTTCGTGATGATATGACACCAAATTTAAGAAAAGTGAGGGAACCAGTTTCATCTAGATGAGTCTTGAAATTAAATATTACGTGGAGTCAATGAAACCACACCATGAAATTGTGCATTTGGGAGGTAGTTTCAAACCATTTTCTTTTTTTTTTCTTGCGTACGTGGGCATCTTGGAAACATAAATATGAAACCACCTATTGGGATTAGCTAAGAAAATAGTAGATATTTTTAAAATGGACATAACTCCCTCATTAAACATCTGTTTTCAAATCCGTTTGCACTGTTGTGTTTTTTGTAACGCGTATAAAACTAATCAATATTTGATATGTTTTGAAACAATTTATATAACTATCAATTTATGTTCAATATATATTAGCAACATATGTACAAACTAGGTAACAATTTATGTTGTGTTTTACAGATAATAAATTATCTTACAAGCAAAATGTAAATTTATGCATAGACAACAATTTTTGGCGTGTATTATTGTAAGTTATGTCGAGTAGTACCTTCAACTTATGTGAAGATTTCGTATCAACTTATTACTATCTATTTTTGTATAGAATGTTTGATAATTTTTGCATTGCTATTTCCTCTGTTTCAAGTTGTAGTTTACTGTTGACTTTTAAAATGCAAATTTGACCATTCATCTTATTCAAAAAAAATAGTACAAATAAATAAAAATGTGAGTCAAACTTAAAGTACATTTGATAGTAAAGCAAGTAATAACAAAATAAATTATATTAATATATTTTTTAATAATATGAATGGTAAAAAATGCATTATAAAAGTCAATAGTGATTTATAATTTGGAATAGAGGGAGTACAACTTATGTAGTGGTTTTATCAATTTATATTTCTTAGTAATATCAACTTTTGTAGAGTCTACTTATATGAATTTATCTATGTATCAAACTTATGCAACTTAACTAGACTTTATGTACCAACTTATGAACAATATATGTATGCAATCCATTGTGCTATCAATAGCAATGTATGTGTCAATCTATGTAGTTACAATCCAAAGTATTACCTTTTTTCGTGACTAAACAGGCCCGATTCTGTATATTGTAAAATGGTCCAAAACTCAAACATGATGAATTTTAGGTATAATGGAGTGGAGTGAAAACTTCCACTGTGAAAACAACATAATTTTTGGTGTAACATAGTGAGAGTGAAAACTTCCACTGTGAAAAAATCAACATGCAGCTCGGACACATAAAAGGGTGCATTAATTGCACGAAAAAAGCCCGTTTTGAGATATTATAAAAACTAGTTACGAAATGGTCCGAAACTCGAACAGACATGTTTTTCTGCATGAGAACGCAAAGGTTACATACTCAAGCTCTCCCCTGCAACTGCTTAAGTGGACCAACAAAAATTGCATGCTAAAAGTACAAGAAAATAAAAATTCCACAATGCAGTATCAGCTCGGTAAATAAGTTTCAACTTTCAAGTAGCCATAAAAGCGATCTCACCGAGAAGAACCTGAACCAAAACATATGGAGCAAAATGACATAGCACTGTTTTAATTTCATATGCTCATTTTCCTGCACACCTGAAATTGTAGATAAGGGAAAGCATATTCATTCCAAGATCACACAGCAAAAGAGCACACACTGAGCAAGATCATGCTGCCGTTAACATTACACAAACAAGAAAAGAGAGATCCACAAGGCACGATGGCAAGCAGAACTGCAAATATCATGTATGAGAAATGTTACGGGCCACAAAACCCACAAATGCCATCTGTGATCATCAGTAGACATTACCTTATTAATCTGAAAGATCTTGCACTAGCAAATTGAGTTTTTCATGCATTTAGCACTAGCTCTTTGGTTCCTCATCTGAAGAAGCCGCTCACACTGCTGCAGGAACACATAAATTTTGAAACTAATATCAGCCACTTTAGGGATTGATTTACCATCAATATATAGTGTTCCTCACCAACCAAAATGACCAATAAGTTGTCACCAATGACTAACCAAACCACACTATCTTATTATCCATAGCTTCACCAGTGAACAGACAAACGGCACAAAAAATCAGCAAAAGAAGATGGATTTCAAATTCCAGAGAAACATGTCTCTTATTGTAGCCCATATATCATCAGCCAAGAGCAAACACAGGAACAAAGCAAACATCTAAAATGGTACAGGAGTGACAGTTTTACATTTCTACTGCTGGACAACTTCATGTCTCATACTAAATTAATCAGCAGTCAACCCCATCACCCAAAATGATATATTGAACAGAAGGATAAATTGTAGGTAAGGAATCCAGAAACAAGAAAATTAGGTAGCAGCAACAGAGTTTATAGATATTACACTTAAATGAACTCAGTGTTATTGATAATATTACCATCATTTACATTATTATATTGCTAACAGGAAATCTACAATTTCCTGAAAAATAGTTCTTGCNCTCTGTAGAGGTTCCAGTGCTGAAGGAACACAGAGATTATGAAAGTAATATCAGAGAAACATGTCTATTGGTTTAGCCTGGATATCATCATCCAATAGCTATAGCTAAGGAGTGTACAATGTTAAACATAGGCACAAGGCAAACATCGGAAGTGATAGTGTGGTACATGGGTGACAGTTTTAGATTTTCTACTCCTGGATAACATTATGTCTCATTTTGAATTGATCAATAGTTAAGACCCCATCATCCAAAACGATATGCTGAACAGATGGATAAATTCTAGGTATATCCAGGCAGTTTCAAGGACTCCAGAAACAAGAAAGTTGAGTAGGAGTAACACAGTTCAAAGATATTACACTTAAATATACTCAGTGCCATTGATCATATTACCATCATCCTGAAAGAACTGAAACATCACTAGTACTAACAAAGGCAGATTAAGCATCAAGAAAAGTCTACCTGGAGTGCAGAAGCTCATGTAGGGAACAACAAAATCTGGGACACCAAGTTCCTCAGGCATCTTCCTTGCATAGCTGGACTTTAAATCAATACTGAATAATCCATCAGTTGTCAGCAGAAGGAAAATGATACCAACACCATCACTCCCGTCAGCAAAGCCATACATAATAGGTGAGGATGAGATGGCGTCGACAGGGAGTATCCTCTTCAGCTCAATGACTCTGCTTTGTGCCCATCTGGCTTCTTCGTTGGTACCAGCTTCCCTGGACCACTGGCACAGTGAGCTCCTCAATCCCTGCAAATCCAAGACCATCATCTTCTGTGGTGAATGCTGAATGGTGATGAGCACAATGGGTTGTGGATAAGTTATGAATGGCAGGTGAATCGTCACCATCTCCAGTGTGGTCAGATCGAACTTCAGGGCTGCGTCTGTCATGCGAAACAGGAAGTAGAGTGCATCCCCCACAAGAGCACCAGGCAGCAAATCCAAACTGTCATCCATGTGCAGACAGAGATGGGTTCGCTCCATTCCCCATCCTCCGACGAGTAGATGCGGGCAAACGTCCCAGTGCGGAAAACTCCAACGAAGACTACGAGGAAGGGGCCATGGCTGCAGGCCATATGGTTGCAGCCGGTCGCGGCGCACAGCACCGCCCAATTCGAGAACAACAAGAACGGATCCGGCACCCGCGGCAGCTTGGGCAGCTCCAGCTGCTCGTCGGTGATGGGGTCCCAGACGAAGAGGGCGCAATGCCAGGGATGTAGGAAGAGGACGCGGCCGTGGCAGTCCTGGAGCACCCGGAAGCCGTGGAACTCGATGGGGACCTGGCAGTGGCAGGAGGAGGTGGGGATGAAATGGGTGATTGAGGAACTGTCCTCGGCGAGGTTGACGAAGGCACCCAACATTGGGGGCGTTGGGTAGAAGCCGTGGAACCGGCGGCCGGAGACGAGGCGGCACCACTGCCTGCAAACGAATACAAATACAAAAAATACAAATGATTATGATTTTGTATCAAGTAAAATAAGTAATACATTACTTGTTCATTGTCCTAAAGAAATGAAACATGACTGGTAATTTAAAACAGAGCAAGCATGAATTAGGAAACGTCCCCGAAAGTGTTGCCGTGGACCGGCCACTCGACCAAAACACAGTCGTTAAAAACGACTGGTGCCATCTGTAAATTCATTTACAGCACTGTTCTGGTGTTTGATTTGCAATCAAGCTAGTCTATAATAATATCAGAAACTACAATCTTCTGCTCCCTGAGTCTGAAGATTTCAGGGTCGGTCAGGGGCCAAAACTGCTACTCCTTGAGTCTGAAGATTTCAGGGTCAGTGAGGGGTCAAAAGCTTTACCATCCTCAGCAGTGAACTAGGTGTGGGCATTCCACATGCCTGTGGAGTGCAACCAGCATTTGACGTTTCATTTGTTCTTGTTACAACACAAACATGAATTCAGATTAACTCGGCACAACTCATCGATCTACAAACTGTTAATTATCAGGCCAAAGCATTGTAGTAACATGCACTGCATACAGTTACAGTTAACTGAAAAATGTACAGAGAGAGACATCTATACAGATTCAGAATGTCACCAACAGAAAAAAAAAGAATTGAAGTGGCTTATGGAGGATGGAAAAGTTACATGCTGACACCAGATTATGCTTGGCAGAGTGAAGCCCTCTCTGAAACTGCCTACGCGAGCCATCAGGCCACCTGAAGATTTCACCTTGAGAAATTGCATGCTAAAAGTACAAGAAAATAAAATTCAACAATGTAGTATCAGTTTAGTAAATATGTTTCAAGTAGCCATGAAAGGAATTCCAACCACAAGAACCTGAGCCGTGAACACCAGTAATTGAAGACAAAGGAAGCATATTCATTACAAGATCTCGCTGCAAAGCATAAGTTTCAGAGCACACAGAGCAAGATCATGCTGCCATTAACATCTTACAGCCAAGTCCAAGAGACGCTTTACACTAAGTAACAATCTGAAAACACCAGAGCTAAGAAAGACTACTAACCATCCATTAAAAATTAGACAGATCCAGAAAGCATGACAGCAAACAGAACTGCAAATATCGTTTACAAGTTTATGCCATCTGCAATCAGAAGTACACGTTTCCTTCTTCATCTTAAAAATCTTGCACTAGCAACCTGAGTTTTTCATGCACTTGAAGCACTACCTCTTGGTTCCTCATCTGTAGAGGCTTCTCTTGGTGCTGCAAGTAATATCAGCCACTTTAAGAATCGATTTGTCATCAATATATAATTTATTTCTCACCAACTAAAATGATTAACAAGTTGCCACCAATGACTAACCAAACAACACTTATTATCCATAGCTCCACCAGGTAACAGACAATTGCAAAGAATCAGTTGGAGAAGAATTTTAGAGAAACATGTCTCTTGCTTTAGCCCAGATATTATCATCCAATAGCTAAGGAATGTACAATGTTAAACATGGGCACCGGGCAAGCATCTGAAGTGGTACAGGAGTGACAGTTTTAAATTTTCTACTGCTGCGTAAATTAATGTCTGATCCTAAATCAATCAATAGACAACAGTGCTACCCCATCATCCAAAATTATATGTTCAACATGTGGATAAATTCTAGTACATCTACCCAGTTTCAAGGACTCCAGAAACAAGAAAAACAGGTAGCACTAACACAATTTACAGAAATTACACTTAGATGAAGTCAGTGGTATTGATCATATTACCATCATCTACATATTTACTTTGCTAACAGAAATATCTACAGTCTATACATCAGTAAGTGCTACACAAATGGCAAATTAAGCATCAAGAAAACTCTACCTGGTGTACAGAAGCTCACGAAGGGGACAACATAATCAGGGACACCAAGGTGCTCAGGCATCTTCCTCGCCTTGCTGGACTTCAAGTCAACACTGAATATCCCATCATTCGTCAAAAGGAAAATGACACCAACACTGCCAAGCATAATAGGTTTTCCTTTGAGAGCATCAACAGGGAGTATCGTGTCGAGCTCAATGACTCTGCTTTGTGCCCATCCAGCTTCTTCACTGGCACCAGCCACCCGTGTCCATAGGTGGAGTGTGCGCTCCTTGGTTGCAGCGAATCCGAGACCGCCATCTTCTGTGGTGACGAGCGCAATAGGGCGCATATAGGATGTTGTGCTTGTCACTGGCAGTTGAATCATCACCATCTCCCGCGTTGTCAGATCAAACTTCAAGGCTGCATCTGTCGTGTGAAACAAGAAGTAGAGTGCATCCCCCACAAGAGCACCGGGCATCAAATCCAAACTGTCCTTGATGTGACCCAAACTCGCTAAACTGTCATTGATGTGTGGAGCAAAGGTGGGCTCGCTCCATTGCCCATCCTCAGACGAGTAGATGCGGGCGAACGTCTCAGGGCCAACCGCCACAGCTACCACGAGGAAGGGGCCGTGGCTGCAGTCGAGGTGGGTGCAGCCGGTGGCGGCACATAGCACGGCAAAATTCGAGGACCACCTGTGCAGATCCGGCACCCGCGGCATCCTGGGAAGCTCCAGCTGCTCGTCGGTGATGGGGTCCCAGACGGAGAGGGTCGGATCCCACTGCTGCTTCCCATGGGCCATGTTGTGGAAGAGGACGCGGCCGTGGCGGGCGTCGAGTACCATCCAGTCGCGGAGCTCGGCGGGGACCTGGCACTGGAAGGAGGAAGTGGAGAAGAAGCCATCGTAGTTGACGATGGCGCCCAACATGGGGGGCGTGCGGTGGAAGCCGCGGAACCGGCGGCGGAAGCGGCGGCCGGAGATGAGGCGGCACCACCGCTTGCAGACGAGCGCCGCGCGGAGGAGGCTCGCGGGGTCGTCCGGCGGGAGACGGAGGAGGGTCTCCTCAACGAGCTCGTCCAACAGCTGCGGCGGCGGCGGTGGCGCCATGCCGCTTGCTTGGTTGGAATCGGCGGGCGGCGGCGGCGGCGGTGGCGGCGCAAGGGTTTGGTCCGTCGGGGGGTGGGGGATCTGATCTGGCCTCCGATCTTCCTCTCTCCCTTCTGTCGTATTGGGGATTTGGGCTGATTCAAGTGGCCCACGTGCGACAACTCAGTTGTTTTATGTCGGTCCGTATCTGTCAGTTCGGCCCATGTAGTGTACATGTACCTTATGTCTCCAACATCACATTTTGATTAACTTTCATTCATAAATTGAATTGCTAACATAACTCAATTGTTTCACAATTTTTCAAAATGTTCTACCATCTTCTTAGCTTTTTAGTTTGTTCCATCGTCATTCTAACCCTTTTCACCGTCCTTTATAATTTATTATTCCATGGTGTATTTGGTTTTGTTTCCATATATATATATTCATGAAACGAGCGCTGGTTCCAACACCTGGTTTGGTTCAAATTTTCGTTTTCATCAAAACTGTCGTGACCATGAACCAGAAACTATATCTTGTAGTTGTATGACTAGTTGCAAATTGGGATCTTTTTCCCCTTCTCAGATATGAAGGAGAACAATACTACACATACTAAAGTAGAAATGAATGACGCTTTACAACATGTCCAAAGTAACATGGCACATAGGAATTGAGGTGTTTTCATTTCCTATATACCGATTCTCGTGAGCAGACATGAGTTATATTGTTTTCAAATAAAAAACAAAAAAAAAGAAATGAGGCACCGCACAGGTCCTTAATTAAATTATTACCACGTTTTCATTTGGGTCACGAACTTTCAAACTTATCATCTAGGTTCTTCATATTTTCAAGTGGTTCACTCCAAGCATTTATTGAGGTCCATGACTGGACCTCCAGTAAACTTAAAATGAACTATTTGAAAAAGTTGATGGACCCAGATGATCAAATTTAGAGTTCATGTATCTAAATGAGAATTCAGAAATAGTTAGACACCCATGGTGCATTCCACTCGTGTACATAATACATAATAGGTTCGTACCCGTGCGTTGCCACGGGAAGGAAACAAAATTGTAGAAGCAATAAAATTAGCGCGACAAAAAACTATGCTTATTTAGATTACCAAATATGTATGCCAGAAATTGTATAGACACATGTATATTTTATAATCCAAGTGAATATACAATAATATGAATGAGTTGGATAATATATGATTCAAACAACTCATCAATAATTCAAAATAGTTTGACCAACCTATACACATTTACTTCAGATGACAATACATCGATCACAAAATCACGTTGCATTGTTTGACCATCCTGTCGATTAGATGAATTAACATATAAATATCTCAGAGGTCATAGATAGCAGTCTTTGAAAAGTCAAAAATCTCTTAAAGCAAAAGTATTAAATTCACATTAATTAATGGCGTGCCCCTAGTAGTGCACGGAACATGTTATACATCACCTCACTTATCAGGTAGAAGCCAATAATTTGTATTTTCCTCAGAAAAAAGTAAGTTTTAAGTGAAACACACGCATGACCAATATACTTGAAATCAACCAGTAAAATAACAGAACCCCAATTAAGATATAAATGAAATAAAAACAAAAATATCAACGTTCATTGCTACAGCAACCTTTCAAACAAAGTTGAGTGTGGAAGAAGCAATTAGTAGCAGGCTAGCAGCTGCCTTGTTCCTAACATTTAGATGCAAAATGGATTACAAAATACTTGATCATAAAGCTATTCAAAATATAGATGTGGTTGTCAGGGTTATGCACTAACTGATAAAAGAGAAGTGTATGTTCAGACAGTTCAGTACAAAGGAGCAATAGGAGAAGGCTAAAATAATTTCATGGATATATGTATAGATAGAAATTTGATTCTTGTCACTGCTTGTGCAACTGATACTCTGAGACTCAACAATGAAAGCATACTAAGTTACTAACCATTTTCAAGAGCGCGAACATCCCAGCCAATGAGCCTGACTTTCCTACTCTAGCTCATCACTACCCGCTTGTTCCTTGCACACTGAATAACTTGAATCATCGCAAATTCAGCTCCATGAATCCATACTGTGCATCATTGAAAAATCAAGAAAGATCCCCGGTAGAGTTGCAGTAACATTGTACTTTGGTAACTCTGCAACCAGACAAACAAAGGCAAGCATACAGATTAACGACAAGCACTGGATCTCATTTATTCTGAAATAACGCATAGGCAAATAAAAACAAGGTACCATTGTATTAAGGTTCCATTCATGTATGTTAGACCTGGGAGATGTGTCACCCTTTTATCTCCGTTATTCAGATTCAGATATGGCTAAGCACTTCTGTAGGTGATCAATAGCTCTTTCTTGTCACCATATATGATTCAGATATGGCTAAACATTTCTGTAGGTAATAAAGTGAGTTGCTTTTAGAATACATATATGATTAGATAGATAGAAATCTTGGTATAATTAAAATACCTAAGCATTAACGAATCACAGATATACATTTTGGAAATAAATGTAGATTAAGAGTAAATTACAGGTATGGCAAAAAGGCTAGCAATCACCGGGAGTTGCTATTACTAAAATAAATTGATATTAGACATATTACAAGAAGAACAATCGAATTAAAATGGATAGACCAAAGGAAAAGTACAGTACAGTACAAACAAGCACAGGCAGTCATGACGCTTGATCCGATATTAACAAGAAGGTAAGGAAATATATTGCTATGATTCTCTTCATCTGCTGATGTCCTATCAAAAGGTTCTGCTGATTCATGATGAGGCTCATATATCAACAAAAAGGTAGGGCAAGGAAAATACCGGATTTTAACTTAGATGTGCGAGGCAAGCTACCGATGACACTAAACACTGATTTATATGTTGAACTGCAGCAGCTAAATCTCAAATAAGTAAATATTACTTATGTGAGAAGGAAAAAACAAGACAAGAGACGAAGCAAGACACCTCAGCATTGCCTCTTCCTACTCAGTGCATGATGGACAGCTTGATGAATCATCTCTGTCAAGACACCTCAGCATTGCCTCTGACTGGTTAATCAATGCATGACGGACAGCTTGATGAATCATCTCTGTCATGTTGACATGGTACTCCCGGGCATCAGTTGTCTTCTTGATCAATTCTGGGTCCGGAAGAGCACCTTTGAGCACAGGGCCTGAACGATTACACCCGAATTGGCCAAGGCAGAGCTTTTCAAATGCTTCAATCTGGGCCTGAACTGCATCTAACTGGGCTTTAGACAGATCGGCCTTCGTAACTGGAATAGTTGCGTCAGGAACCTTGTTCTTGTCAGCCTTGGCTTTCTCAGCAGCCAACTTCTCAGCCACCAGCTTATCAGCTGCCAGTTTGTCAGCAGCGAGCTTAGCAGCAGCTTTTTTTAGCATCAGACGACATCTTGGAATTTGTCTTACGTGTCCCACCGGGCGTGCCAAAAATGTGTTGACGCGAAAATCGGCGGTCGTATCCTCAGCGAGCAACACAACAAGGCCAGGGAGATCTGCTTCACTCCGGTGCTGGTCCTGCACTTTGTCCAGGTTCGCGGCGTGCCAGTCAATTTGACCTGTAATTGACAAGGGAATAAACAGTTAAATTACTCTTTGATTGTGCCGGCTCTATTCCAAACGGTAGATACACGTTGGATTTAGCCACGACCCAATTGGACTTGCATCGGCCGATACCAATCGGACCTTAAAATCGGACTTTATAGATAACCTCAATCGGACCAATATAATCGGACCTCAATCAGACATCGAATCGGACTTCAGAATTGGACCAATCAGGATCGGACCTTGATTAATGTAACAGATCTAATACAAGAGAGTAGTCTTACAACTAATCTAAATGCAAAAATAACAGACCGGCTATGCCTTTGAGCAAGATATTAAATAATCAAAGTAAAGCCGATGCGTCGTCCACCTTGCCTAGCTGACAGTATGATTCATCTCATCGGACCATCTAGCTAGTCAATCAAACCAGAACTGTTTCGACACGGTTTCACAGACGGATACAGCGCACATACTCCAGCTATGATCGGAGCAGATAGCTAAACGATCAAACTTGACTCACCAACAGAACAACTAAATGAGATGCTCGCACAGGTAATTATCCAGATTAAAGCAAATAAGCAATAAAACGGTAACAAGATCATTCCAATATTCAAAGCTGTCTTTGAATAACCAAGAGAAATCTAGCTCCGACGCAGGGAATCTAAATCAAGCTCGACACTCAGAGAACAACCAGATTAAGCTATAAAGATGAATCGGACCTAGAACGATATTGTAAGATAAGAATTGCTCAAATCGGACTAAAACCAATGCTCATAGCTGTTGAAGAATCAGATTAATTCACATGGCGCAGATCTAAATCAATCTAGCAACTTCAAACAACTGCATAAGCTGCCTTCTAATAATCAAGAGGAATCTAGCTCTGACGCAGGGAATCTACACCAATCTTGACAATCCAAGGATAAATCGGTTGAACAGCATAAACGAGAAAGGGCGATGCGCCTCAATTCAAAGCTTATACTAATTCGATAAGTTGACAATCTTACTGCTAAGCCGGAGATCGAGAACTGATGCAGCCCGTTCACCAATGAGTTCGTCGAGATCTACTCTAACCTACTCCTAGGGTTTTGGCGTGAAGCCGTGTTGTATTGATTGTGTGAATAATCTTTTACAATGGACGAGGGTTTATATTTATACCCTGGTCATGAAGAGTCCTGATCGGACTTGACTAACTTGCAGATAAAGTAAACTATTCTAAGATAGAATGGGACTCTAAATAAGCCTTCAAAAAGGAAATAACCTCACATCTGATACGCTTTCTTTTTAGTCGACGCGTCTTTCTTCTTTTATTCGTCATCAGATCGGACTTCTGCTTTATCGGACCCTCCTCCCCGCATCGGCTTCCTTCTTTATCACATTCGACTTTGACCAGTCAACGGGCCCACTGCTCAGTTCAACACTGCTTTCGTCACCGTCTGACTCAGCACTCCCGGTGCGAAAATCCGGTGTCAACACATGCCCCCCAATTTTGGGATAAAATATATTTTATTCCAAAATTTGTATCTGTCATCATAACTCCTTCACCGATTTTCGTGCCGAAACTTCCCATCCTTGCACTGTGCGGTTCCTCGATTCTCGGGCCACAGCCATTTTCTCCTTATAAAAACCCCCGCCGGCGGCCACACTGTTCACTCCTCCTTCTTCGCCAAGCACCCGCACTGCTCATCTTCTTCCTTCTCTCCTCCGAGCGACCATTCGCATTCATTCAAGCCTAAACCAAAATCCACTTCAAATGGCCGAATCATCCTCCATGGGTGCCCTTCAGTCTTCCACATCCGCATCTATTTCCGCATCTGCTCCGGCAAGTTCATCAGCAGCAGCGATCTCTACCATGGCAGCAGCCATGACCTCGACAATGGCGGCGGCTACGACCTCGACAATGGCGGCAGCAGCGAGCTCCTCAGCCTCTTCTTCACCGACTCTCTTCGCCTCAGGCTCTTCCTCAGCGCCCGCAGTATCATCAGCAGGAGAAGTACGCCATCCAATCCTGGAGGTATTTTACCGAACCCGAACTCATTTTCGTATTCTGAGATTCGGCTTTTCAATCTCGTCTTCATTTCGCATTTTTTTCTTTTAGGCCATTCATGCCCAAACCCTAATCCCCACAAGCGGTGTCCGAGGGGCTTATTTCCTTGGTCCAATGGGAGATCCGGACCCCACCGAGTTTATCAATCTGGAAACCCTCCGAATTCCATTCAAAACCTCGGGATTTGACGTAGATGATTGGAAGAATGCTTTCCGCTCGTGGCCGACAGTTCTCCCCGGATGGAAGGACTGGTATCTGAGAGTATCAACCTCCAAGTCTGCAATCTGGGACAGATTAGACATCACCCAGTGTATCGGCCTCAGCATCGGACCTATCGCTAAGAATGAGAACCTCCTGATCGCCGCATCACATTTCTGGTCCGATGCAATGAACGCCTTCCTCTTCGGTCACGGTCCGATGACCCCAACACTGCTCGACGTGGTCATGCTCCTTGGCCTCAACATCACCAGCAATAAACGCCCCCTCAGGCTCAATATCAAACTCAGCCATCACTTCAAGACCAAAAACTCTGGTGGCTGGAAAGGATACATGGAAAGCAATCATCGGATTGGACCCGTGACTGATCGTGAGCATGCGGCCTTTCTGAACATGTGGTTAGACAAATTCTTCTTCTGCGGCACAACTCTTGGTCCGACGGCCAACTTTCAACATTTGGCCGAGTCGCTGGCAGGTGGCCACGTCATCAACCTTGGCCAGTATCTCCTGGGAGCAGTATACAATCTGCTTCATCAAGTCACCAAGCGCCTGAGGACCGGATCGCCCATCACCAATCTCGGCGGGCCATGGTGGTTCATCCAGATGTGGCTGATGCTACATTTGAGCAAGGCCCTCAAAGTAAACATCCGGAAAATATAAGTTCCCAGAGAGCAGACCTGAATCAGAAGAGGTCACCTGGCACCGATGCACTTCGTTTGGAGAAGCTGCCATGGGCTTCCCTGCCGATAAGCTATCGGCCAAAGAATCGTCCAAGTACTTCGCACTCCTCTATAGAGGCATTGCTGACGACAAGGCGCTCTGGTTTTTGTATGACGATGCTGATGAATACGAGCTGCCTTACAAATTCAAGTTCGGCATGATTGTGGAGACAGATTCAGAAGCCCTGACAATCTTCCGGACTTGCATCAACGCTCAATTCCTCCCGATCGGCCTCAGTCTGAGCAAGCCAGGGCAATCAACTTATGAGTACTATCATCCAAATCTGGCCACCCGTCAGTTTGGTATCGGACAGCTTCCGCCCCATCTAGTCTTGACCGATCGAGTATACCCAAGGGGAAAGGTCGACACAGGCGTAGAATGGGATCGCCTCTTGGAGCTCGAGCCTCCTCTTGATCAAACCAATCTAGACACTTGGGCAATCGGCCTCGTAACTCATCGGACCTTCAATACATGGTGGGCCGAATGGAGTCAACATTTATTCTGCATCGCCTGCAATACTTATGTCCGGAAGCTGCACCCTACCTTTAAGGGTAAACCGGAGGTAATATCCGTGAATTTGCTTCTTTTCTTTGTATTATTCCAGCTTATCAAACAATCCTTCCTTTTGTCAGGATGTCGATCGTTCTCCTCCGACGGTGACTCAATCTGGGAGACAAATCGTCTACAGCAACATTTCGCCAGATCCATGGATTGGCTGCGACTCTCCCACTATCGGCAAGCTCCTGTCAACTCTCAGTGACATCAGGAAAAGGAAGAAGCCGATGTCCTCCAAAACTCTCAAGCGCCAGAAGATTGCTCTGGTAAGTTCAAGAATTCATCAAACTCGATTACTTTCTTTATCAAAATTAATCCTCTTGCAAATCCAGACCATCGGACAATCTTCCACACATCAGCTTAGTCCGACCAAGCCTTCAAGCTCGTCGGCCGATGAAGTTCCACAATCGGACCCACAGAGATCACCAAGCCCTACTCAGGTGCAATCAAGCCCGGTCCAGGCACACTCGGTTCACTCGTCTTCATCTGAGAGGACTTTAACTGGCTCACCTCGTCAATCAAGCCTGCCACCTCAAAAAGAACAAGCACAATCAGGCCAGGGCTTCGAAGAAGATCATCCGGTAATTCCCCTACAGAGCCGATCTCCTGATTCTGCAGAGGCAACGGTAATTATCGGCCGATTTCTTTAATAATTGATAGCCAATTTATTCTTACACTTTCTTTTCTAGCAAATCATTCAGAATGTCTTGACAGATCTCGAGATTGCTCAAATAAATATTCAGGGCGGCAATATCATCCCTCCAACCGGACCTGAACAAGAATTAGCCTGGAAACAAGTAAGCATTCTAGCCTGACATGATCATATCGGCTTCTTTTGATATTATATCTGATCATTTTCTCACTCGCAGACTCAAGACACTCCTCAACCCAGCCAGACCATATCAGTAGATTTTGATCGGCTGCAAACTGAAGATGAGCAAATCAGCTCCGGGCAAGGCCTGCTGCCTGACGAGGTGAAGGCGAAGCTGCTTGACATATCTGCATTCCTTCATCAGAATATCGTCGATCTCGTCTAGGATGCAGAGCCGATTCGTCAGATCGTCAAGACTCTGCGAGGTCAGCTTCCATCAGACTTGGAGGAGGCATTGATACCGGCGGCCTATATAGAAGGTCACTCCTTCCCAGTGATACAAGCCAACCGCCGGATCGCGAATCAGACCTCCTAGCAGGACCTGATCAAGGCTAGAGATGAAAAACGTGCCCAAGCTGAAGAGTCAACAAAACTGATCGAAGAATTATCGGCACTTCCTGCCTCCATCCAATCAGAGCTTGAGAATCTGCGAGCCAGAGAACAACAACTGGAGCAGGAACTCATCCAAGTCCGATCAAGCATCCAGGCTAAGGCAAAAGAACTTGATGACCTCCCAGCTCTGAAGGCGAAGGCCGAAGAAGATTACAAGACTCATATCAAGGCCGCCAAAGAAATCCACAAATCGGTCAAGCTTGTAGAAGGGGATGCTGAAGCTGATGCCAAGATCATTGCCGATGTCGACAAGATCCGTCAAACTGCTCTTGATTTGATAGTTAGCTATCTGCAGCCTTGAATACTGAAACTTGTCTGTCCCGCTTATCAAGCGGTTTGATACACTGGTAGCCTGCTCCGCCATCGAGCGGCTTGATGATGTAATATACCTTTCTTTTGTTATACATAGCCCTTAAGGCGATGCATGTCGCATCGGCTTTCATATTTTGTTCTTGAGGCGATGTTCCCATCGGCTTCCAAGCCTGACGCACAGTATCGGCTTTACGAATTTACCCAAATGCTAGGGTAGTACTTCTTCAAATATTTCCCGTTCAATGCCTTAGGAAATGTTTCCCCTTCAAGCGTCTGTAGAATATAAGCATTGCCAGGAACACATCGGACGATTCGATAGGGTCCCTCCCAGTTCGGTGACCACTTGCCGTATCTGGGATCCTTAGAACCAATCGGCAGAATAACTTTCCACACGAGATCGCCCTCTTTGAATTCTTTTCCCTTAACTTTCTTATCATAATGCCTCGCAACTCTGGGCTTGTTAGCTTCGATACTCTCTAGAGCGCGCAGCCGACGAACAGCCAAGTCATCGGACTCACTGTTCATGAGTTCCATGTACTCGCCGGCCTTTAACTTATCCTGAAGCTCGATACGCCTTGATCCAGTACGAATTTCCCATGGAAGAACGGTTTCATGCCCATAAACCAGTTCATACGGAGAAACCTTGATCGATCCATGGCAAGCCATTCGATATGCCCATAGAGCCTCAGGAAGCACAATATGCCATTTTCTTGGGTACTCCTCAATCTTCCTATCAATCAACTTGATCAAACTTTTATTGGAGGCTTCAGCTTGACCATTAGCTTGATCCGTCGTGATCGTCTGTGGAATTCCAAATCGGTAGACAATATGCTCTCTAACGAAATCAATAACATTCTGGGACTTCACCTCCTTCAAAGGAATAGCTTCAACCCATTTGGTGAAATAATTTGTTGCCACTAATATGAATTTATGTCCCTTGCTTGAATGTGGAAAAATCTGGCCGATCAAGTCAATTCCCCAACCTCTAAACGGCCATGGCTTGATGATAGGGTTCATAGCCGATGCTGGAGCTCTCTGAATATTTCCATACCTCTGACACTCTTGACATCCTTTATAATATTCAAAGCAATCTTCCAAAATCGTCGGCCAATAATATCCGTTCTTCCTGACCATCCACTTCATCTTGAACGCCGATTGATAAGCCCCACAAATGCCTTCATGAATCTCTCCTATCAAGACCTTGGCTTCTTCAGGTCCGATACATCTTAACAGGATTCCATCAACTGAGCGAAAATAAAGCACTCCTTCAACCAAGATATGCCTGATTGATTTGTATCGTAACTTCCTGGAAGTCTTGACAGAAGAATCTTTTAAATATTCAATGATTTCTTTCCTCCAATCTCCTTCTGGTATCTCCTGTACCATCACATCGGACATAGGCCGATAGCCAGACGCCTTTTGCGCCAGCCGATTTGCTTCCTCGTTATGATGTCTTGGAATATGCTTAAGAGTGACCAGGGCGAACTGGTCAACCAAATCTCGGCATTTTTCAAAGTAAGGCATCAACGCATCCATCTTGCAATCATACTTGCCGAGCAACTGGTTAATAACCAACAAAGAATCTCCAAAAACTTCAACAAATTGAGCGCCGATTTCTTTAAGAATCTGAAAACCTCTCATCAATGCTTCATACTCCGCCTGATTATTTGTGCACTTTTCAATCGGATAAGCAAACTCGAATCTTGCCCCCCGAGGCGAAATAATAAGCAGGCCGATTCCGCAATCATCATTGCAAGAAGAGCCATCAAAGAACATAGTCCAGGGAACTGCGTCAACCACATCGGCCTCCGTATTCATCGGGCCAATCACATCAATCTCCATGGTGCATTGCTCAACAACATCAACACTAGGTCCACAATGATCAGCAACCAAATCAGCCATCACTTGCCCTTTTACCACTTTGGCCGATTCGTATTTAAGATCAAACTCTGTCAGGGCAAAAACCCACTTGCCAATTCTCCCTTTCATGATTGGCATCGACAACATGTATTTGATCACATCCTCTCTGCAGACGACAGTGCACTCAGCCGATAGCAAATAATGCCTCAATTTTGTACAAGAAAAATATAGACAAAGGCAAAGCTTCTCCACATACGAATACCGAGTCTCAGGATCCAGCAATCTTTGACTTAAATAAAATATGACTCGCTCTTTCCCATCAACTTCTTGGATTAAAACAGAGCCGATTGCATGATTAAAAGCCGATAAATAAAGCTTGAACGGCTTACCCTCTTGTGGTGGAATAAGAACTGGCGGATATGCTAAATATTGCTTGATTTCATCCAGTGCCTTTTGATGTTGAGGCTCCCACACCAATTCTTCTCCATCCTTCAGCTTCAACAGAGGAGTAAACGCTTCCAATCGGACCGATAGATTTGATATAAAACTCCTTAGAAAATTGATTTTTCCAATCAAACTCTGCAATTGCTTCTTGTTTACTGGAGGCTCAATATCATCAATTGCCTTGCGGTTCCGATCATTCACCTCGATTCCTCTCTCATGAACTAGGAAACCGAGAAACTGGCCGGCCGATACGCCAAAAGCACACTTGAGCGGATTCATCTTTAATCCATGTTGCCTTGTGCATTCCAGCGTTTCCTTCAAATCGGCCAAATGCTCCTGATAGTCTTTCGATTTGATCACCACATCATCAATGTAGATTTCAACTATCCTGCCGATCAACTTATGAAAAATATAATTCATAGCACGTTGATAAGTAGCACCGGTATTTTTTAAACCAAAAGTCATAACAACCCATTCATACAAACCGAGAGCACCTGGACATTGGAATACAGTCTTAGGGATATCTTCTTCCGCCATAAAAAAGCTGATTATAACCAGCATTACCATCCAGGAAGCTCATCACTTTATGGCCCGATGCTGCATCAACAAGCATATCGGCCACTGGCATCGGATATTCATCCTTCGGGGTCGCCTTGTTCAAGTTCCTGTAATCAATGCAAACACGCAGCTTTCCATTTTTCTTATAAACAGGATCTATATTTGACACCCACTCAGCATATCGACATGGCCTGATAAACTTAGCTTCAAATAGCTTCGTTATTTTGGCCTTAATTGGTTCGTACATCTCAGCCTTGAACTTCCTTGCGTACTGCTTGTGCGGCCGA
>CM014271.1:84029026-84040259 GCA_004135705.1 Alloteropsis semialata | reverse complement strand
CTCATAAGTTTGACGCCTGTCCATATGCCAATCGGACCTAGAGCCGTACTGACGACGATTGTCGGATCTGTCATCAAGCCGATGTCGGCCATCGGACCTATCATCACGTCGGCGCCGATCATTAAGCCCTTCATCAAACCGCCTTGCCTGATATTCGTGCCTTTGACGTCGTTGTTCCTCGCGCTCTTCCCACACTCGGGCTGCTGCCTGCTGCCTTTTATACTTGTTAATCAGCATCTGGGAAGTCACGCGTGGCCGATATCCACCAGGAGCATTAGATTCACGCCCAAATGCCTGATGATTCCTTCGCAGCTCTTCAACAGTGACCTGAACTACAGGATCAACGGCACCAGAACTCTTGGCGTGGTCCGATGTGAGCACCTTGAACTTCCTCTTTTCACCAGCATCAATCATATTAATAGAAAAGGAGAAATCAACAAAGTTATTAGGAAAGGGATGACCGTCGATCTTCATGGCTTTCTTGTTATCTTCGAACTTGATCTTGCCAGATTCGATGGCCAATTGGATCTCCCTCCTGAACACCTTGCATTCATTCGTTTCATGAGAAGTTGAGTTATGCCATTTGCAATACTTGCGCTTCTTTAACTCCTCGGCCGATGGGATAGAGTGATTTGCAGAAAGTTGGATAAGCTTCTCACTGAGTAGCATATCAAAAATCTTGTCGGCCTTTGTTATATCAAACCCAAATTTCTCAGGGTTTTGCTTGACCCAGGGGCACGATACCGGCTTTTTGGATTTGGTCCATTCAGCTATGTTGATATCAGCCTCTTCTTCAGAATCAGAAAGATAGGACACTGGCTTGGAAAACTTTGTGCGCCTCGCCTCCTGGTATCGGACCTCATGGGCTGACACCTTTTGCACCAGCTGTCCCAATGTTTCAAACTCCTGAGCAGAAAACTTCTCCTTGATCGGCGCGAGCAAACCCTGGAATGCAAGCTCAGCCAATTGCGTGTCAGATAGCTTCAAGCTGTAGCACCGATTCCTGATATCACGGAACCGTTGAACATACTCCTTGATGGACTCATCGTTCCTCTGCCTGATAGCAATCAAATCAGAAATCTTCATTTCATTGAGACCCGAAAAGAAGTACTTATGGAACTGCTTCTCCATATCGGACTAGCCTGTGACCGATCCTGCTGGCAACGACGTGAACCAAGTAAACGCCGGCCCCGATAGTGACAGAGGGAAGAATCTGAGCCTGAGTCCCTCTTCAGAAGCAGCTTCACCACATTGAGCCAAGAATCGGCTCACATGCTCAATGGTGGTCATATCATCTTGCCCAAAAAATTTGGAAAAATCTGGCACTCTGTAGCATGGAGGAATACTAGAATACCCCCTGGTAGCTACGCCATATTTAGAATTAGACACGCTTTAATTCATCTCTATAGCTTTGTAGGCACGCATTCAAAAAACGTGTCAGAAGCGTCTTCGTATGGACCGTGTCAGGATTTGTAGAGATGAATTCTTTAAGCGTGTCTATCAAAGAAAAGACGCTTCATTGACACGTTCGATGCATGTCTATATATATTGTAACATTTTTATACACACATATATAAAGCATGTCTATCGGTGTAGACACGTAGTATAGTAACACTTCATCATATGTGGAGACAAATGGAAGGTGACATGGCATGTGACGTGGCAGGCGACATGGCAGATGACGTGGCATGTGACGTGGCAGGTGATGTGGCAGATGACGTGGCATGTGACGTGGCGTGTGACGTGGCAGGTGACATGCTTTGTAGTAACATCCAACTTCGTGTTCACAACTATAGCAACAATATTGTAGACACGTTTTTATTACGAGTTTACAGAAGTAGCTACGTTGTATAGAAACACTTTATTGTGTGCTAACAAATGTAGATACAATTTTATACATTCATTTATATTTCGTGTGTATTAATATAGACACGTTATGTAGTAATTTTTTATTTTGTTGCTTTCATAAATTTAGTTTTTTGTGTATTTTCACATTTGGAAATAAAATGATTCTACTAATTGGTTTTAAATTATTTTTAAATAGTTTGTATGTTAATAATCCAAAAGTAAATCAACCATAGCCTTGCACGTGTAAAATTGCACAAATTGAGATACTCAAGAATACAACCAACTGGTTCATTAATAATGCACACAAGGCAATTGTGTTCATAAAGAAACATAGTCAATGTGGCAATATCATACAAATGTGATCTGAAATTTTTCTCTAACAACTAAAACCTATCATTCAAAGCCCATTCCTTCGACTCGCTGCTTGAACTTGTCAACCACCAGGTGTGAGTACCTGTGAAATTTAATCTCAATAAATGTCTGAAATAACTGAAGTGAAAAGCATGATATAAGTATAGTAACGAGAAGCCCCATTACATGACTTGATCAGATGATCTATATTTAAAATTTAACTCACTAATATGTTCAGCTAGTGGTCAAGCATCGTAACTGAAACTACGTAATTTTAAATGCACTACAGAGACACGACCACAAGATAGTATTGCTCATGAAATCATATGTATGTATGCAGTGTGGTGCAGTCCTTTCTATGTGCAACAATATGCAAGAGACATGGCGCACATAGGATGTTGTACATGCTATTTTTAGGACAGACCAAGAAATACATTATAGAAAGTTGTAGAAGCTGATGTTCAATATTGAAGGTGCTATCAGTACTAAAGAGTGCCTGACTGCAGCAACTCTTGCTGAGTTCCTTTTTAGTATATAATGATAAGTGAAGGACATATTAGATTACGTTAACAAAGGACACACATGTTGAAGGAGAGTAACTTGGAGCATAACCATGTTGATCAAATATATCAAACAATTGAAGAAAGAAACATACCAACAAGTTGGTTTAGGTTTCAATTGAACTTGTTATTTTCTTCACATGAAATAGTGCATAGGGTTAATTAGATGAATAACAGAATTAGAAGACATTAAACCAAGTGTAGAGTGATCTTGAATGGACAAAAAATAAAACTTACATGTGAACGGGGCCAAGCAATAACAAAGCCAATAGCATCTAGTAGTGTACTCATCTCAAAAAGGGGTCTAGGCAACTCCTCATCTCCTTTATTTCCACGTTCAACATTTTCAAGAGAACTAAGATAAACACCGACATATTAATTTCCAAGCCTGATTCCTCCAATTTCTCTTCTACAATCATCCATCACCAACTTTCCTTTGGCCACAACTCTTCCCTTGTTTCTTAGTGAAATAAGATAGACTTCCATTTGGCTCTACCATTTTGGAATACATGGAACATTTATGCTTTGAATATTTAACTAAATTTATTTGAAATTAAATAAGGTCAAAAGAAGCATACTGATTCTAGCTGGATGAGAACTTTAACTCTTTGAGTTCTCTACAGAAGACATAATTTTAATAATGAAAACATAGCCTCACTTAAGCAAGTTCAGCAGTAATATGTATGTAAAACAATATTGCAAAGACATCTTACCATGTTTCTCCGTATTGGATCACATGTCTTATTGGTGTCTGCATCGCCCTTATCTGCATGAGTACAACTCTGAAAATGTGCTTCCTGCAGCAATATAGCATATATTAGTGTCTTAGTTTACCTCAGAATTGAAAAAAATACAGCAACTGCATGAGCTCACAACAGCTCTAGGCAAGCAACCAGAAGGATTGCATAAAAGTTATGCAAGAGGCCGAGAGCCGCTGTACTATGCAGTAATGAAAACAACAGGTTTTTTTTTACTGAAATGTCATTCTCTGTTTAATTGTGATGTCATTTACATGAATAAGTAAAATGGAAAATAGATAATGGTATATAGCTAAGTGTAGAAAGCTCTGTCTACTATCAATGACTAAGCTTGGAATAACGCAAGCATACCTTTTCATTTGTTTCCTCAGTTAGTAGAGATGTGTGGTCTCTAGTGGCTCTATTATTGATCTGGACAGGTGTCTGCTACAACGTAACATCAACCATTTATACATTACATTAGCTAAGCATATTAGAAATAAATTAGGTACTCTATTACCTGCACATCATCATTATTAGAGTAGGCATTATCACTTGAGTATTCAAGGTTGTTATCAAAATCACCTTCCTGCAAAAATTTAATCAAAGAAATGTTTGAAGCAAACAGTAGAGTAGTCATGTACAGGTGCAGGACAACAAATCAGTATTCATGTACTTGTACAGGACAGTAAAGATGAGAGAGAGAGAGAGAGAGAGAGGAAAGATAAATTTTAGTATGGATGAATGAAACATGGAGATACTTGATTGCACATCTAAGATAAATTTTACCTCAACATCCGCGATTATTCCTTCCTTATGTGTCTTGAACAGAGCATTGTCCCATCTTTGAATGTGTAAAGGAGCTAATGATGCTTTTTCGGCTATTTGTCCTAGGTACTGACTAAGAATGGAGGCTGACCTTTCATTTGGCAGACCATTTTCATCAGTCCCTATGATTACCTTTCCTCCTTCCAATTTGAAAAGATTTGAAACTCTGAATTCACCATAAACTTGCCTTTTCTCTCCATTTGGCCCTACATATATATGAAATTGATTGATTACACATTGCATCTAGATATTCAAAGGAAAATCATTTAAACTTACATATTATCTTAATTTGGACTTTTAGGATGGTGGCTAGGAATGCGAGCTAATAAGCCATCAATATCTGGAGGACCCTGTAAATTTTCATTGTTCTCATTCTCTGCTAAATTGTCATGCCCCTCTTGATCATATTCTGCAACCTCTATTGCTTCAATGTTCAGGTTCCTTAATCTCGGCGGTCCTTTTGGCATGATTTCTGCTGCATATACATGGGACATGAAGAGAAACATAAGATCAGTACAAACAGTACAGTGTAAAAATAACAAATTTGGGCATTCAGATTTGTGAACATAATACCATATGTAGGTATGTGCATTATCGGTCAGAACTTAGCTTCATTGTTTTAGTCACACCATCACAAGTTCAGAGCATAACAGGAATACAGGTTCAGACACTAAGATTTTAGAGCATAGTAGCCTAAATGGAAATGAGCATACAGTACAGTTGTTTTTAACAAAATGAAATAAACATCTGATGACTCTTAAAAACATGTTGAGACACTGAATGGAAGGTTAAAAGTATCAGAATTAATCAATATACCCAGAGCTTCATCACAGGCATTCAGATAAGTAAAAATAATTTTCAGGTATCTAGCTAGTTGCATACACGATAGCATACAAAGGATAAGTGGTGGGCATTTTGTTACATGCATTCAGATCGAGCATAGTAACAGACAATTCACTGTATAAATATTGCTAAAAGTTGAGGACAAATGATGGCTTTTCTGAAACAGACATGCTAATTCAGAACCATGACAGTCTCTCAAGACTACATACATGCTAATTCAAGTCATCATATCTGTAATTAATGTACATGCTAATTCAGAACCATGAGAGTTCTATTGAAGAAGGAGATTAGTATGTCATGAAACAATGCCAAATGGTGACACTTAAATGTGGACATGACTGACTGAAGACAAACAAAAAAATAGCAACATGGAGCAAAGTCCTTGCCTTGGAGAAACTAGGGGACTAAAAAAAATCTATAAAACTATGACTACTGATCAGTATTTGCTAAACTCTGCATTTCAGTATTAGCATTACGAGGACATTCATATAGCATCACCAACTACAAGTTGCTGGTCAGAATGATGGAGAGCAATAAGCGAACATGGCCATGGGCACTCACAACAAGAAGACGGCAGCACGGTCCTGGTCGTGGACCGCTCCGGCGGGGCGGCTGCCCTGTTCGTGGACGGCGGCGGCGGTGGCACGGCTGTCTTGTTCGTGGACGTCCGCTGCGGCGGTGCAGGCGTGGTCATCCACAACCTTGGCTGCCACACGGTCGTCTTCGCACACGGCATCGTCTGAGTGGCCGGCGTCGATGGTTGGTGACAGGGCGTCGATTGGGATGAGGAGATGAGGAGTCGGAGAGGGATTTCGATGGGGCTCGGTTGAGCAGCGGCTTGATGCGCCGGCATGGATGGAGAGCAGCGGCGTCGCTAGGTTGCAGTCCTGGAGATGGGAGGCGGGCGGTTCTCGCCCTTGCGGCCGAGAAAAAACTGGAGTGGGTTTGACCGCAAACTGAGATGCGCTTTTATCGCTAATCAAACTGGCAAGCAAATGAAAGTACTACGGGAGATTAGGCGGCAAAATGAAGTTTTGGGTCGTGTTGATGCTACACAGGGATAGTTTAAATATTTATTTATATAAATATGACTTTTATCAAGTACGAGACTCTCACTTATGCATGGAAATATCTAAAAATATATCTCAACACATATTTCTAAACAATAGTCCAATCAATAAGTTTATCACTACCCACAAGTTGGAGCTATGATTTTCTTTGAAAGCATAGAAAATCTCTAATTTTTTCGGATTAATATTTATACGGAGGAAGAGTATGAGAAAGCTAAATTGATATGGTGAGTGGACATGATACTTGAACAATGGCTTTCTGAGTGACACTCGTTCAAAAGAAGATAGTACAAGAAAAAATACATGATCAACTATGCAGAGAGAGAGAGAGAGAGAGAGAGAGAGAAGCTTCCTGGTTGGTTCAGGCTCTCCTAGTCGTCACGTAGGTCCCCGCCGGTCTCTTCGTTCTGCAGACGACACGGAGCCAGACGAGCTCCGACCTCTGCATGGCCAGGGTTGGCGAGTCAAAGCCGGTCTTAGGTCGGGTCGCATTTGTTTATGATTGGCTGATCCGGGTTTATCGTCTATTGATCCCTTTTACTAAGGTATCCCTAATATTGATAGCCGACACATAGATACTTTTCTTAAGGTGGAAATATGTTTTTCAACAGCCATATAGCTTAAAAAAATATCCATTGGAATTGTGTATTGCAATATGTTAGTACTCAAAATAATATATATATTGCAGGCTTAGAAGAAAGGATATCTACAGGACCAGTATATTGTACATGCTTAGAAGAAAAAAGATATCTATTGGACTTGTATATTGCACAGGTTTAGAAGAAAATGAAAACTAGAAACTGCAAAAAAAAAAAAAGGTGCTGCACCATGGAATCGAACCGTGGCCTATTCTCTCCAGCGCTACAGCCAAACCATTGAACTACTGTATAATTATTGTAGTTTCCTAAGTTATTTTTATTTGACCTGTGCTGTTAGACTGAAATAATGATGGATGTTTCCTGATTTTTTTCCCGAAATAATGATGGATTCAGAAGAGATTGGAATACAGGCTGGGCCCAAGTCGGCCGTGCCGGCCTGGTCTAGGCGTCCAGCCTTGTTCAAGCCTAACATAAATAAAATTTTCAGCTAGTTCAGTGGTTTGTCAATTCGTTTGTCCCTTTGGGACCACAGTCCGAATGCAGGCAGCTGCAGAATTGTTTTTATTATCTCGGTACCATTTTGTTTTCTATTTTCTCCAAATCATAAAAATACTCCGCTACTTAGATTGCTAAGGTGGCAAGCTGATTAATCGATGAGTTGGCCAGCCATGCAAGCATGAAGACATCTCCATATTTTCATAATAATGGGAAAAAGCATGTTTAATTGGCTATAGACAATTGCTTGACACGCTTTACAATGTGTCTATATGTTAATGACGCTCAGAAGCGTGTCTAACTTCGTGTCATTTTGAGACTATTTTAATATCGTGTCAAAAAACGTTTTTATAAGACTACTAACGCGGTATGCGTGTCTAATATCATGACAATTTGACACGTTCTCGACATCATGTCAAAATGCGTAACAACGAGCTGACGTAGAGACGCTTTAAGCCTGCGTGACTACTACAACGTAGCTAGAGGAGGGGTTTTCTAGTAGTGAAGTGGCATTGCATCAAAGTAGGATGGGTACGAGTGCCGATACAACCTCGCTTCGTCTTTAGGCTTTAAACCGAACTGATTCTGGATCACCTCGGCTATCTTCTGTGACCAATCGGACTGCTGATCTCCGAGTGGCATCCCACCAGCTTGATGCGTGTCCATCATGTAATTATTGTAATCACCAACCATACGCTGATGTGCAGGAATCTCTGTACATATCCTTGCGGCTGCAGGTTGCTTTTCTTCTTCATTCAGAGTCCTAGCATATTTCTCACCATGCGGGCCGACAATAGATCCATCGGCCATCAATAGAAAACCGTGGAGTTGTCGGAATTTGCGGAGCAACGGTCATGGCGCAGTCTTCAGTACCTTTGCCTTTTCCTGACCCTGATGTCCCTGCAGACTCTGGCATAAAGACTGGTCCCTTTAAGCAAATAGTATCATCCACCGCCTTCTTGATGAGATTGTCCAAAGAATTCACCAAAGTGCCTGACTGGTTAATCAATGCATGATGGACAGCTTGATGAATCATCTCTGTCATGTTGACATGGTACTCCCGGGCATCAGTTGTCTTCTTGATCAATTCTAGGTCCGGAAGAGCACCTTTGAGCACAGGGCCTGAACGATTACGCCCGAATTGGCCAAGGCAGAGCTTTTCAAATGCTTCAATCTGGGCCTGAACTGCATCTAACTGGGCTTTAGACAGATCGGCCTTCGTAACTGGAATAGTTGCGTCAGGAACCTTGTTCTTGTCAGCCTTGGCTTTCTCAGCAGCCAACTTCTCAGCCACCAGCTTATCAGCTGCCAGTTTGTCAGCAGCGAGCTTAGCAGCAGCTTTTTTTTCAGCATCAGACGACATCTTGGAATTTGTCTTACGTGTCCCACCGGGCGTGCCAAAAATGTGTTGACGTGGAAAATCGGCGGTCGTATCCTAAGCGAGCAACACAACAAGGCCAGGGAGATCTGCTTCACTCCGGTGCTGGTCCTGCACTTTGTCCAGGTTCGCGGCGTGCCAGTCAATTTGACCTGTAATTGACAAGGGAATAAACAGTTAAATTACTCTTTGATTGTGCCGGCTCTATTCCAAATGGCAGATACACGTTGGATTTAGCCACGACCCAATCGGACTTGCATCGGCCGATACCAATCGGACCTTAAAATCGGACTTCATAGATGACCTCAATCGGACCAATATAACCGGACCTCAATCAGACATCGAATCGGACTTCAGAATCGGACCAATCAGGATCGGACCTTGATTAATGTAACAGATCTAATACAAGATAGTAGTCTTACAACTAATCTAAATGCAAAAATAACGGACCGGCTATGCCTTTGAGCAAGATATTAAATAATCAAAGTAAAGCCGATACGTCATCCACCTTGCCTAGTTGACAGTATGATTCATCTCATCGGACCATCTAGCTAGTCAATCAAACCAGAACTGTTTCGACACGGTTTCACAGACGGATACAGCGCACATACTCCAGCTATGATCGGACCAGATAGCTAAACGATCAAACTTGACTCACCAACAGAACAACTAAACGAGATGCTCGCACAGGTAATTATTCAGATTAAAGCAAATAAGCAATAAAACGGTAACAAGATCATTCCAATATTCAAAGCTGTCTTTGAATAATCAAGAGAAATCTAGCTCCGACGCAGGGAATCTAAATCAAGCTCGACACTCAAAGAACAACCAGATTAAGCTGTAAAGATGAATCGGACCTAGAACGATATTGTAAGATAAGAATTGCTCAAATTGGACTAAAATCAATGCTCATAGCTGTTGAAGAATCAGATTAATTTACATGGCACAGATCTAAATCAATCTAGCAACTTCAAACAACTGCATAAGCTGCCTTCTAATAATCAAGAGGAATCTAGCTCCGACGCAGGGAATCTAGATCAAACCCGAAAACTAAAAGAACAACTCGATAAACGATAAATCACTGAATAATCAAGAGAAATCTAGCTCCGACGCAGGGAATCTACACCAATGTTGACAATCCAAGGATAAATCGGTTGAACAGCATAAACGAGAAAGGGCGATGCGCCTCAATTCAAAGCTTATACTAATTCGATAAGTTGACAATCTTACTGGTAAGCCAGAGATCGAGAACTGATGCAGCCCGTTCACCAATGAGTTCGTCGAGATCTACTTTAACCTACTCCTAGGGTTTTGGCATGAAGCCGGGTTGTATTGATTGTGTGAATAATCTTTTACAATGGACGAGGGTTTATATTTATACCCTGGTCATGAAGAGTCCTGATCGGACTTGACTAACTTGCAGATAAAGTAAACTATTCTAAGATAGAATGGGACTCTAAATAAGCCTTCAAAAAGGAAATAACCCCACATCTGATACGCTTTCTTTTTAGCCAACGCGTCTTTCTTCTTTTATTCGTCATCAGATCGGACTTTTGCTTTATCGGACCCTCCTCCCCGCATCGGCTTCCTTCTTTATCACATTCGACTTTGACCAGTCAACGGGCCCACTGCTCAGTTCAACACTGCTTTCGTCACCGTCTGACTCAGCACTCCTGGTGCGAAAATCCGGTGTCAACAATATCATACGTGGAGGCTATGGTAAAAAATTAAGAAGGTTTCACACAAGTTGTCACGCACGCTCCTTACAAATCGATGCATCTCCGGAGAAGATTCCTAGAGTTGAGAAAGAGCTGTGATGATTTCGAAGCAAAGTGACGGTAGAATTGTAGTTTCACTTCAAAACTTTTTGCATATGCAACACACAGCCTAGATTGGTTCATGCCAAATTTTGGTTATTTTTCAGATACGTTTGATAATTTTTATTTTCATTTTCATTTAAATGTGTGGTATTTATTGGAATTGAGCTATGTAACTGCATAAAATAATAGATTTTTTTGCATAGAATCATCAAACATGAATTGTCGAGTGACTTTGGCAATGTTTCTAAGGTACATTCAATCAAATTAAGTTAAGCACGTTATGGAAACGATTTATTTGATATGAATTGAATTTGAACTTGAAACGCATGAAATAATAAGTTTTCCGCTTATAATCATCCAACGTGAATTATGGGGTCACTTGTGCAATGTGGAAAAAGTGACTAAGTTATGGAAACATTAAATACTCGAACAAATTTTGAGTGCTTCAAAGTTAAAAAAATGGAAAACCCGATTTGTCGTGTGCCGACGCGTTCGGCACACGGCAAATATGTGTTTGCCGTGTGTCAGATCGGCGGCACACGGCAAACAGTCACTTTTTGCCGTGTGCCGCCGATCTGGCACACGGCAAACCAGGTTTTAATTTTTTTTAACTTTGAAGCACTTATCCGCTGGTCGCTCGGACACACACACACACACACACACCCGACACACACACGCAGCACACACGCACGCACCGCCGCGCC
>CM014271.1:84000586-84026379 GCA_004135705.1 Alloteropsis semialata | reverse complement strand
GGTTCGAGGCTATGTCCCTGATCATGTCTGGCAAGTGCTAGCAGAGTTGAGCTTTTTCTTCCGCCAGCTTTGTGCTAAGGAGTTATCTCTGACAGTGATTGAAGAAATGGAAAGAATGGCGCCTGTGTTGCTCTGTAAGTTGGAGAAGATCTTTCCACCAGGCTTTTTCAATCCGATGGAGCATATGATTTTGCACCTCCCGTACGAGGCACGAATGGGGGGGCCCGTGCAGGCCCGTTGGTGCTATTCAATTGAGAGATGTCAAAAGGTTCTTCGAACTAAATGTAAAAATAAATGCAAAATTGAAGCTTCCATTGCAGAGGCATACATTCTGGAGGAGGTCTCAAACTTCACATCAAAATACTATGCTGACAACCTTCCGAGCGTCCATAATCCCCCCTCCCCCCCGTTACAATGCTGGGGAAGATGAATCGAATCTCAGTCTTTTCCGAGGGCAACTCGGAAGTGCAAGTGATGCGACCATCAAGACCTTGAATCTTGAAGAGTGGCGCACTATCATGCTATATGTGTTGACCAACCTTTTCGAAGTCCAACTGTATATACAGTAAGTTCTCAACGAACATTTAGTATTCGCATACTTCCTCTTCTTGGTTCAAACATTTAGCCATTGGTCCTCTTTGGTGCAGAGAATTTCATGTGCAATTCTGGCGTCCATCAAGGCCACCTACACTGCAAGAAGCTGAGAGCCTTCTTAGACATGGTGCGGGAAATGGAAGACCTGGTTTCATTTCTTGGTTCAAACAGAAGGTAATGTCCAATTTAGCTCGTTCGTAGTATCACATTACAAGTTGCTCGTATGTACGAATAATACGACATTACTATCCTGCTTGAACTTGAACTTGCAGGCCCAAAACGATACGTCTATGAGTGCTGAGTTGCGACAGGTTGCCAATGGCTGTGCCTATAGGGTCAAGTCATTTGGCGCTTATGACGTGAATGGATATCGCTTTCACACAACAAGGCATGAGCAGAGTCGGCCCAATCGAAAAACCACAAATATTGGAGTTTTTACCCCAGGAGACGATGGGCTCGAGTACTATAGAAGAATCGAAGAAATATACGAACTCACGTTTCATGGTTCCATTCCCCTGAAACCTGTCATACTCAAATGCCATTGGTTTGATCCTCAAGCTGTGAGACGGATCCCGAATGTTGGTCTAGTCGAGATTCAACAGTCGTCCGTGTACAAAGGAGATGACGTTTATATTGTGGCTCAACAGGCCACACAAGTCTATTATCTCTCTTACCCATGCCAAACCGACGAACGTCTCAAGGGTTGGGATGTTGTGTACAAGGTATCGCCACACGGTAAACTACCTGTCCCAAACAATGAAGACTACAACATAGACCCAAACACATATGCCGGTGAGTTCTTTCAAGAAGATGGACTAGAAGGGAGATTTGAGATAGACTTAACCGAAGCCATCGGAATGGAAGTTGACAATGAAAGTAATAGCGATGACGAGACATATGATCCAGCTAATCCCGGCGATGAGGTTCATAATTTGAAGGATGTAGAATTACTTGAGTGATTACATTTAGGCAATGACAGTGATGATGACAACGAACCTCCTTTGGAGCATGGTGTTGATTGTAACGACACGCGTGATAGCGATGATGAAACATATGATCCAGCTAATCCCGATCACGATAAGTATTTCTAATACATGTAAGTTTCGTACTAATTAATTTACTAGCTGTAATACTATGTTTTGGCTATGTTACTGGTTCTGCTAATTTATTTATTAGTTGTACTAATTAATTTCTAATACATGTACTGATTGGATTACTTTTTTCGAATGCAGGTGATTGATCAAAGATGGTGGGGGGCGGCAGAGCTATGATGAGGTCGCTCACGGAGGTGCTCGGCAGAGGTAGCGGGAGCGGTGAATCCTCCCGGGCGACTCGAGGGAGAGCGAAGGGAAAAGGGAAGGGTCAAGCGAGTTCACCGGCGCTTGTAGCAGTTGAGGACTCCGGCCCTGCTCGACGGACGAGGGGGAGGAGCAGGAGGAGTAGGAGGTCACCCTCGCCTGTACCTTCCCCGTCGTCGTCTGAGGACGAGGTGCCTGAGGCGCACGGCCCTAGTGAGGAGGAGGAGGAGCAGGAGGGGGCGGAGGAGCAGGAGGCGGAGGAGCAGGAGGGGGACGAGCAGCAGGAGGGGGCGGAGGAGCAGGAGGGGGACGAGGAGCACGAGGGGGCGGAGGCAGGCGCCATACCTCGTGTCTGGTTGCGAGGCCCCTCTAGGCTCCCGGAGCGACCAATACCTCCAGAGGGACAGCCGATTATTCGACCCGACGGGAAAAGGTAATTAACTTTATATGTTATTAACTTTTCTTTTGATATGTTAAAAATCACAATTGAAACTAATCATTTATCTTAATCACTTGTGCAGGAACTTTATGACCGTCGCTCCAAGTATCGGTCCACGTGGTCACAACCGCATTCCCAATGGCATTCTGGGGCTGCTCTGCAAGCTACACTTCCCTGGCGTGATGCAGATTGCCGGCCAAGATCAGCCGGCGTCGTCGTGGGACCACTACATCGCAGCTGACGATGCAGTAGATCGGGAAGGCCGGATATTTTCGAACAAGGCGCAGCGGGTGTTGAACGAACTGTGGGTAAGTCCTCCTCACGGTACATTCCTCAATACATCACATTCATCGGACATTTATTGAAATAATGACATCACGTATATGTGCAGGATTTTTACAGATTGGAGGAGGGAGTACCCTTGCAAGGGCGGTCGCGGTGGCTAACACAGCCTGTTACAAGCTGGTGGCGGATATGCATTATGAGGCGTGCATCCAGGCCATCATAACATACAGCAGATTACGCGGAGAGCGGGTCAAGAAAGAGGTTGCAAGAAACATGAGGCTGACCCGGGAACAATTCATTTCGGTAAATATACAACATTTCTGAAATGCAGTACGCTCCATTTGATTTTCTTATATGCCATGTACTTGATGACGCGCGTGTAGGTGCCTCCGTGGTGGTTAGCCACAAATGTCGTGTGCTGGGAAATGATGGTGGACAAGTGGTGCGCGGAGGGTTGGGTGGAGATGCACAATGCTTGCCGGCAGCGGCGTTTGATGATGCCAGGTGCACCACACCATCAAGGCAACCGTCACCTCACCCAGTACAGGGCTGCCTGGGTACGTCAATTCATTTATTTATTTGAATGCTTAATTCTGTATAATTACTAATCATCTTGCTTTTTTTGCAGTCGGCGGCACATGGTGGCTTGCCTTGCAGCCAGCTCCAGGGATATGCTTTGGCCCACAAGGGGAAGGCGAAGTCCGATGTCACCTACAACCCGGACGACCTGCCAGAGGCGTATAGCAATCCGTCCATCCACAGCCGCCTGACTGATTACACCGAGATGGCACGGCAGGTTCATGGGCCGGAGTTTGATCCGAGCACGGAGCCCATTGATGGAGAAATCGTCATGAGGGTGGGAGGAGGCAAGAAGCATGGCCGTTTCTATCTTGCCGACAGCTCACTCGACACGGCCAGTACTCCCACACTTTCGCAGATTCGAGGTAGGAGCACCGACTCAAGCCCGGCCATATGCCCACGGCCAACCTCTACACAGGCCCAGATGGAAGCACTCCAGGTTATTTATGTTTTACGCAACGTTCATTGATTTTTACATATGCTTGCTTTGTATTCTAACCCTTGGATCAAATATTGTAGGCCCGGATGGACGCAGAGTTTAAAGCACGGGAGCAGGAGATGGAGGCGAGGTGGCAGGCCGAGCGACAGAGGATGGAGCAAGAGTATCAGCGGAGGCAGGAGGCTGATCGCCTGAGACTGGAGCAGGCGCTTCAGTACATGCAAAGTCTGGGCGCGGCGATAGGTCATTCGCCGCCACAATTCAGTTCACCGCCACCTCCACTTCGGGCAGCTACTCCTACTCCTGTGAGTGACTTGACAATCTTCTTGTTTCAATTATCCGGTAGCGACTTAGTACTTTGAATGATGGATAAAGCTACAATGACTTAGGATACATCTACAATGACTAAAAACTTAGGATAAAGATACAATGACTTAGTTGGAATGCTCCTAACTTAGAACTTTAAATGATGGATAAATCTAAACTTAATTCAAACTAATGACTTAGGACAACTACAATGACTAAGAACTTAGGATGAAGTTAAAATGTAATCTTTTCACCTATTTGCAGAATCAATCGGCGGCATCCAATGATGGGCCAGTCAATCCAGACATGTCGCCTCAGCCTCAGTGGCCGGCTCACTTGACGTGGCCACCGCATCAGCCGCCGCCACCACCGCCGCCGCCGGCACTGTGACTTGCTTTGTTTGGACTCGTATGTCTTTGTATGGACTCGTATGACTTGTGTATGGACTTTTATGACTTGTATGGACTTTGTATGGATTTGTATGACTTGTGTGGCTTACGGTTATTGTGACATTGCTATTGTGATATATGAAATGCGTGTGATGTTTATTCTGAACTGCCTGTGATGTTTTGGGTACCATATACGAGCAGAATCAAAAAAAAACTTTGAAATCTGGTCACTTTGCCGTGTGCATTTACCATAGCACACGGCAAAGGAGCCTTACCTGGTGGCAATGGAACCCTGTTTGCCGTGTGCAATAACCAAGTCACACGGCAAACAGGGCCGTGTTTGCCGTGTGCAATTACATCGGCACACGGCAAACATTGCTCTCTTTGCCGTGTGTCATCCCGTCACGGCACACGGCAAAGAGGACGTTAACGTTTGCTGGCCGTTAGTGCAAAAAATGTTGCCGTGGGTCAAATTTGGCACACGGTAAATGGTTTGCCGTGTGTCTTTCCTCGGGCACACGGCAAACACATCTTTGCCGGCGCCTGTTTGCCGTGTGATTGTTGCCGTGTGCTACACACGGCAAATATTTTGCCGTGTGCTTGGCTTTGCCGTGTGCACCTGGCACACGGCAAATGTGTGCAATCCCGTAGTGTATGTCCATGATGCTGCCCCGCGGACTCGTCCAGGGCTCCAGGCCCAGCAAATCCATGATGCTGGGCAGGTAATCACAGCTAGCAGGGCAGCAACTGATGGAGGTAGGATTTTTTACCTAAGCGCCTAATGTATCGCCGGATAAAGATGAGATTAGATTGTTCTTTAGATTTTCAGGGACTACCCCTAGTCCGATTGCATTGCCAAGAAAATTTGCTCTAAAATACAATGATCAGATGAATTGATATCTCAAGTTTGATTAATTTATAAATGACTACTAAGTAATTTTAATTGAATAGCCCATCGATAATTGGTTTATTGAACTTTGATGAGGGATATATGATATTATGATTTCACATTATTGTATAATATTTCTATGAGGTTGATCTAAAACATTTGTAGCAACATAATGCACCATGAAGAAGTTATTAAAGGATGTTGATATTTATACCATCAATCACTTGTCTAGTAATATTAGAGGAAATTTCTAGCCAATATGAACAAAATATTCATATTACTTTTTCTATAAAAAATATTGTTGTTGTTAAAAGGGCCCCTATTTTTTATTTTGCCCGGGGCCCCCCAAATCTCAGGACCGGCACTGATCATCAGCACTGACTTTACTTCTTGATTTGGAAGACTTGCAGCTTTTGAGTCTTCGACACATTCGAAGAACAAGCTCTTGGCCCATCATCTGTTGAAGTTGCTCCGATCGCTACGCAAACACAGAAATTTTGAAACGCATGTCAGTTTCATAGCTGGCTCATGCCATCTTGAGATGCTGAGATCATGTTCACAGCACTTCCTCCCCTACTGACTGATGAACTGAGATCGTATAAGCCGGTAAGCTGAACGGTAGTCTAACCACTGCAGGGCAACACCAGTTGTTCATAGTCAGATTTTGCAACACTAGTTCAGTGAAAGAATAGGCATATCCCTATCAGTTGCTTCATAGCTGACTCATCCAACATGGTAACCTGATACATACGGCGCAGTCAAATTCTGAACCTCGGGAGATTTTTTTTTTTGAAAAGTCAAGGGGAAGAAGCAACAGCATTGATCGCAGGCTACAACGGTTGTTGGACCAAAAATTAATCAACGGCAACAACCGTTTATAACTAAATTGTCACATTAATTGGGGCACTAACTGCTTCGTTTACCAACCTTACCAGTGTACAGAGAAGTCCAAGATCATCACAATTTTGGTTATATTCGTTGGATGCACAAATGGTAGGTGATGGTGGTCCACGAATTTGTCAAATAATTCAGCTCCCTCGTGTCTAGGCTTTGGCACGCAACTGAAGTAGTACACATGGGCCACACCATTTCAACCTCACGGCCCCTCAGCTCCAATCTTGTGCGCGCGTGCACTCTGACCAACGGCGCCAAGTCCCTCTCCCAGCTTGTAGTACTACTATTTCCGATCGGCCATGCAGAGAGCTCACGACCATCGATGGAGATGGCTCAAATGAGCAGCGCTGGAGCCGTGCCGAAGCTGGAGGAGGATCCGGCCGCGGCGGCAGCAGAGCCACCGTGGCCGGCGTTGAGGGAGACAGAGAGCCGTCGCCGCCGGTCGCTGCTCGTCGCCGGCGCGGTGGCGCTGCTCCTCCTCGCGTTCTTCGTCCTCGGTCGGGAGAGCGCGTCGACGGCCTGGGACACCGCTATTGCCAAGCTCGCCGCCATGAGCAATGGAGAAGGTACGTACGGTCAGTCATCGTTTGATCATTTCCTTGTACGCTAGTAGTACATGTATATAACTATATATACAAATCTGAGCTCTCGGTGGTTGCTTCGAATTTACAAAGGGTTTATGGACGCCGCCTCTTATGATGGCCACGCTGCCGCCGGTAACAATGCATCCAAGGGAAGACCCGCCGACGAGCTCCTCGGCGGGCTGCTCGCGCCGGGGATGGACCGCCGGTCGTGCCGGAGCCGGTACGAGTCGTCGGGGTACTACAAGCACTTCCCCTACGCGCCGTCGCCGCACCTCCTGCGGAAGCTGCGCGCCTACGAGGCTCGCCACCGGCGGTGCGCCCCCGGCACGCCGCTCTACGCGGAGTCCGTCGAGCAGCTCCGGTCCGGCAACGGCAGCAGCGCCGAGGGCATGGAGTGTCGCTACATCGTCTGGCTCCCCTTCGACGGCCTCGGGAACCGCATGCTGTCCATGGCCAGCGGCTTCCTATACGCGCTCCTCACCGGCCGCGTCCTCCTCGTCGCGCTGCCGCCGGACTCCGCCGACCTCTTCTGCGAGCCGTTCCCGGGAACGACGTGGCTGCTCCCGACGGAGGACTTCCCCGTCGCCAACCTCTTCGGGCTCGGGCCCAGCCCCGATGTATCGTACACGAGCCTCCTCAACAGGAAGAAGATCGTCGTTGACAGCGACGACCCGGCGAACACGACGGCGGCGCCGCCCGTGCCAGCGTACGTGTACGTGAGCCTAGGGTGGCAGATGACGGACGGGCCCTTCTTCTGCGGCGAGCACCAGCAAGCGCTCGCCAAGGTGAACTGGCTGCTGCTGTTCAGCGACCTCTACTTCGTGCCGTCGCTGTACCCGGTCGCCGAGTTCCAGGACGAGCTCCGGCGGCTGTTCCCGGACAAGGAGAGCACGTCCCACCTCCTGCTCCGGTACCTCCTCCACCCGACCAACCCCGTGTGGGGCCTGGTCACCAGGTACTACCACTCGTACCTGGCTCCGGCGACGCGGAGGATCGGCGTGCAGATCAGGATGTTTGGCCACTCCACCATCCCCGCCGACGACATGTACAACCAGATCCTCGCGTGCTCCCGGCAGGAGGGCATACTGCCGGAAACCAACGACACGGCAGCCGGCGGTGAGACGAGCTCGAGTGGCGGCGGCTCCACGGCGATCTTGATCGCGTCGCTGTACGGCGACTACTACGAGAGGCTGAGGGCGAGGTACTACGAGCACGCGGCGGCGGGCGGCGCGTGGGTCGGCGTGTTCCAGCCGACGCACGAGGAGCAGCAGGCGACGGAGAGCCTGTCGCACAACCAGAAGGCGCTGGCGGAGATCTACCTGCTGAGCTTCTCCGAGGAGCTGGTCACCTCCGGGCTGTCCACGTTCGGGTACGTCAGCAGCAGCCTCGCCGGCGTCCGGCCGACGATCCTGCTCACCGCGTTCGACCACAAGGTCCCGGAGACGCCGTGCCGGCGAGTTGTGTCCATGGAGCCGTGCAACCTCACGCCGCCTCGGGGCGTGGAGTGCCGGGACAAGGCCGTGGACGAGGAGGACCTGGCCCGCCACGTCAAGGTCTGCGAGGATTTTCACGATGGGGTTAAATTCTTCGACTAGGCTCATCTCTAAATAAAATATATATACAGGTCTACTTGCAAAGACCGATGGCGGATAAGAGAGAGGTTGAATTATGTGAGGGTTTCTAAAACTAATCGGCTGAACTCAACAGGATCTTTTTTCAAACCAAGATGTGGTTAAGTTTATATAGTGTGCTTACTCTGAGATTTCTTTGGCTGGTTAAGTTTATTATTGTGGTATATCCATATCCGAGTTTGAGTACTCTAGCTACTCAGCACGAGGGCCTGCGCACTTTTCTGGATTTGTTTCATGAATTAACCGGCGCTACTATAGGCGATGTTCCCGTTGATAGTGAGGTGTCTATAGTGACTGCGTCGATCTCGTGATTGGAAAGCTAGTCTAATCTCCCAGAGATGCTCATATGGGCAGGATTTGTGTGTGTATTCAATTATTCATAGCGGTGAGTGTGTGCTCTTATATTCATAGGGTGGGTATGCGTGCGCGTGTGTTAGTTTCTACGTAAGTATTGGTGTTTTGAAAAAAAAACTATGGTCTAAATAGCGGCGGCCATTGCCGGAAAGCACGAGCTCGACTTTGGCCTGAATTAGTTTTCGTGTTTAGTCGATGTCGTCATATCGTCACAACTCATTGCGCCCGACCTTCGCTCGTATTCGGTTTGCGCCCCACCAGAGACGAAGACAGGGGGGCTGGGAGTGGCAATGTCCCCCAAGCCCATGTATTTCCCATTAAAAAAATTTCAAAACTTATGAAATTTTGAAAAAAAAAAATCTATTGCTTGTCCCCCTAATCATGAGAAAATATGATTCCTCGCTTCGCCCCAGCGCCCCACCTGCACAAGTGCTTCGTAGTGCTTTTGCACGTTGTTTTCTCACCAAAAGTTTAGCGGTAGTTTTGTTCACCGAAAGGGCGTTGCTTGAACGAGGCCTTTTGGCAACCTCCAGTAATTAAAGAACAAAACAGACCCTAAGCTTTAAGGCTTGTAGCATTAGCCGATGCATGTGTTGTGCTGCAGTCGATATATCGCTTCTTTCAGCTTACGTCCTTCAACTTTGGTCAGTCTCGGGTGCGGCCACACTAGAAATAATATATAAAACTAGTTATGGTAAGTGGCGAAGCTACAATAAAATTTAGGATTATTGATTTACTTATCCAAATAAGATTTTTACAAGTAAATTTGGTTTTTTAAGATGGTGTATGTATGTGCGCACCACCCAACTTGTTGAAAGCCGCTGGTTACTATGACCACAAAATTTCACCATGTTTACTTCAACATTATACATATGATGATATGAAGTGCCGCACCCCTCTATTATTTTTCTAGCTCTGATCCGCCGGCCCCTGCTCCAGAGTGATGTATGGCATGTGCCATCTGGGCATGTTTGTGCATATATGTCAAACTGTTTATGGTTCAATTCGGTGGTCAAGAGAGCCTCCATGCATGTCACGTGTATTGTATAGTACGCTCGCTGTGTGTCCAACTGCACTTGATCCAATGAGATCGTCAAGTCAAGTCTCCTGCACGATGCAATTACATCCACTTAGCTAGCTTCCACCCGTACAAAAGTACATACTGCCCGTATCATATAGGAAAATATAAGCATTGACAATGTTTTGATGAATGACAAAGGGAGTAGAGAACGAAAGAGAGTGTAGTATGACATATTTTTGTGCATGCCAGTGTTTATGGTTTAGTCCTAATAATACACAAGCAATCTGCATGTCACCTCAAGTATAGCTGTCTGTTCAACTGCACTTGATCCGTGGAATAGCCAACAAGTCAAGTCTCTAGCTCGTACAAAAATACTGCTCGTAGCATATATAGCATAGGAAAAAAAATATAGCATCAATAGTGTGAATGAAACTAACCAAGACAGTTTGACTAGTACTGTTGCCCACCCGGTGAGTACAGAAGACGAGAATGCATATGTGTCCAGTGCTACAGTGTCATTAGGTATTATGCTCACGTTTTTTTAAAAAAATATTGTATATTAGATCTTGGCTAATTAATTAGATGTATGGGTGACCGGTGGCCTTACCGAAAGGGCAAGGAGGGGGACGGTGAGGGGTCATTGCTCGGTCCTCTTGGAGGAGTAGCCTTTGCTAAGGTACGGTCTCATAAGGGAGGGTGATGGACCTAACCGCGGCTGAAACTCTAGCGGGCTGCTAGTTATCCGTGTCTTTGTAAAGGCCTTGTAGCATCCCTATGCAGTCACACCAAAGGTAGTGTGATGAGTGTGCCTGATCAGCACCGCGTGGTTGGGTCTACGCTTCTTGTGGGTAAAGTGTACAACCTCTGCAGAGTGTTAAAAACTGTTATAACAACCGTCACATGATTAATAAACTTGAAGATGGAATTGAATCGTTATTCTGTTTATTTCTTGTGGCCTTGCTGAGTACCAACCATAAGTGTGCTCATCCTTGCTTACTGCTGATTAGAAGATGATGTGAAGTTGTTGAAGATGGTGCTAGGCGTACGCAACCCTCAGTCGATCGCCTGTGAAGTGTTGGAGCCTTCGTTTCCAGATAAGTTGTGACTCTGATAGATTGTAAGTCTTTTGTATTGTTTTACTTGATACTGCTATTGTTTATCATTGATGAAGTCTCATATGTGTGTAAACTTGATCTTGGTGCATATATGATTATCATTCGGTTTTGTCCTTAACACCGGGTGTGACAAGTTATTTGTCCAGTGGTGTGATGTGAACTCGTGAAAAGCATTGTTTGTTGCCTGTGTTGCTTCATGCATGTATATATGTTTGTGAGCTTCTTTAATGTTACATAAATTCTCTGCATGTGCAAAAGTCGTGAAATCAGCTCTGGTGATGTTGTTGGTGATTGGTAGAGTGGATTTGAGTATTTGACTATTAGAGTTTATTCATGTTTTGGGCGGATCTTGATTTAGTTGAGTTGGTGAATTAGAAAAAGTGATAAATATGTAAGCTACTCAATAAAACCTGGTAATTTTTACTAGAGTTAATCTGGAGCCTAGGAACCCCATAAACATATTCAGCTCTAGAAGATCTGTGGTTTTGAAGATATGATTTACTCTTGTTTCTAGCTATTTTGGGGTAGATAAATCACCAGATATTCTGCGTAGATTATAAAAATATGAAAATTTTGCAGTAAAGTTCCCTGGTGGAATGTTAGCTCCAGTAAAAATTGCTGCTCCAGAATGTGTCTGTAGATTTTCTTATGATTTTCTAACTGCTGGCAGATGTTGGCTATTAAAATAGAAAACAGATAGATAAAATGCTAGTAAATTCCTGTAAAATATTTTTTACTGCTGGGAACACAGAAACATGCTCACTAGAATTTCTGTTCATGAAAATGTATTTTCTAGGGTTTATTTGGTGAAAACTAGCTAGAAAAATGTTATTTATAAATAAGTTTCCTACTGTAAAGTTAATCTTAAAAATGTGCTTAGCAACCTGGCCTGCTGAATGTTCAGATTCAGCCATTGGATCTTTTTTACTACTTGTAGTCATTTGTAGATGTTTTATTTGATAGCTGAAGTAGTTTAAGTTATTTTTGGCATGTTATAACTTTTGGTAGCTTTATTTATGAGTTACATCAGATATGAACACTAAGTAATCAGAACCTAAAAACAACCCTCAGCTTTCTTTATGAGTTTCCTAAGTTGTTTTTACTCGGTAAATGATTGCCCTGTAATGTGTATAATTGAGTTGCTGCAGTTAGAAGCGCGATAGTTGTCTGTGCATTCATGCATCTCATACATTTGCATGACATATAGAGCACACCATCACTGACGGGGTATACGAGATCGAGGTCAAGCCCGAGGGTGATCCTGCTGCTACGGAGCTGAACGTGATTGCTAAGCAAGACCTGGGCCAAAGTTTGGAAGGGCCCAAGGCCACTGGTGATCAAGAAGGCAAGCACTGGAGCATGACCAAGATTTAAAAACCCCAATGGGTTGCCTTAATTATGCATTACTTTGTGCATTTAAGTTTTGAAGAGTTGATTGGAACCCTAGTTGTATGAACCCTAGGTACCCTTGTCCAAAAAGCTAGTATGTTTAGATCGTTTAGACTGCCATGCTTAATAAAGACTCGTTAGAAGTCGAGTGATTATCTTGTCACTCGCGAGATATAGGTTTTAATGTTTTACCTTATGTTGGAATCATGAGGATCTGCAGGCGGGGCCTTTGCGATATTCCTGTTTGGTTGATCGTCTCGTCTGCATACTTGATTTGTGACTAAGATATTGATTGTGTGGTCAGTTGGTCAAGCTTTTGAAAGTACTAGTCACATGCTAGAAAATGTGGTAAATTGTTAAACCTATATACTGATGTCTGACGGGTTTCCTACTCTTTGGGCGAGGTGATGATGGCGGGTGTAGCAGTGGCCGCAGCACAGGGTTGCTTTGTGCACCTGGGGTCCGTTGGGGGCGTGCACTTGATTGGAGTGGGCCCTGATAGCAGATGGCAGGGAGAGATGAGAACGGTTGCCTCATGAGCTCCTTGGTGTCGCTCACGAGGCGTGCGATTAGGTTGTCCCATGCATGGTTTAAAATCAACTCAAGTTGTCCGTCCTCGTGGTTACATGAAGTTGCTTGATCACTCGTCACACATTAGTAAGAATGGGGAATGTTGATGTTGTTGATGATGATCAATGTTGTTAACATTAGTTGCTTTTCGACTTTGAATGTTATTGGATAGCTTTGCAAATTTAGTAAATGGTTAGCCTCACATAAACTTGTGCTAAAATATTGAAAGTAAGGATCAACTTGTAGTTGCTTTTTGGCAAAACGATCCCCTCAGTGAAAAGCTTTTCCTGTCTAGAATTTTATTTTTATCGGGTAAGTCTTGCTGAGTATTAGTATACTCAGCCTTGCTTGTGGCTTATTTTCAGATATGGATGATGCTAACTATGATCCTGTGGCTGCCCTGACTTGGTCTTGTGTGTTGCCTGATGGTTGGACTGTGGAGCGGGTGCCGCCTGAATCTGATTCGGATCGTAGTGAATGATGTTATGTGAGGGCTCCACATAATATCTTGTGCATCGACGTTAGAACTCTTCCGTTGTTTTATAACTCTGGTTTGTAATAATTAAAAATTATTTATTGCTTTTGTATAATTATCCATGTGAACCCTGTAATGTAAAACTTGTGATGAGTTGTACCATCTGAGCTCACCTTCAAGTGGAACTTGCTGCTATTTTATTTCGGTCGAGAGAAATGGTGGTTTAATCGGAAAGGTATCCGACAGGTTGCACGATTAGTCTGGTTCAAGTGTATGGAGGACCACAGTGGAAGTGGTCCCATGTGCTTGAGCCGAGTTAATTGCTACACGTTTTGTAGATAGTTGGGTCTTCCACTTGAAGGTGAGCTCAGATGATACCACTCATCACAAGTTTTACATCACAGGGTTCACATGGATAATTATACAAAAGCAATAGTGTGATTAAATTAACAAAGACAGTTTGATTATCGTTGTCCACCCGGTGACTCACAGAAGGCGAGAAAGCATATGTATCCAGTTCTACAGTGTCATTAGGTGCTATGCTCCCATTTTTTCAAAAAAAATATTGTATATTATACCATGCATGCTTGAAAAAATTTGTGAACAAATTGTAGATAGATGATACAATGTTATATGTTTATGTAAAAATGGACCTTGAATGGAGTTTTGTACAAAGAGAAACGAAATGACAAACTCATCATATAGTTGGGCCGGGTGCACTGTTTGTATGGATCCACAACCCATATCAATTACATGTTAGTTTTATATTTTTCGGTTCTCTTTGCAAAAAATTTGTTTAATCTCAAATTATGTGTGGATATGTGACACTACCCATTCATATTTTTGTTCGCATTTTTTGTATACACGTTTTGATGATTTTTTTAATAGAAGCCTGGGAGCATCATCTACACGGGCAGGGCTGTGTTGATGCATGAGTATGCATGGGAAAACCCAACAATTTTAGCAAAAGATTTATATATGTATGATATATACATGTTTACGGCCTGGGCCAAATTTATTCAATTGTTGCTTCATGTTGTGTCCTCCAACTTGCTGCAAACAAACCAACAAGCAAATAGACAGTAGCCCGCCCATTCCACCCACGAACGGATTCATAGGACATGGCCTCCGTGTATGTCTCTCCTTGCTGATTTCTCTCACAGACAGTAGCGCAAGCGTTGATTTCATCTCAGCTTTCTCTTTCTCATGTCCTTTTGAACTCTCCCTTATCTTGCATGACATGCAAATGGGCTTAGCTTTCTAGAAATTTAGTAATCTGGGGAAAAAAACCCACATATGTTAATTATGATGAAAATAGTGTAAATTAACCACCAAAATCTAGATCTAAATTACCCACCATTGTTATTATAAAAAAGAAAAAGTTTAAATTATCCCCTCAACTATAGCTAAAGTTTGGATAACCCGCTGAACAATTTTTTTGTTCAAATTACTTCCACAACTATGTCAATCGGTTCAACTTACCTCTTATTAGAAGTTTCCATTTTTGTTTCTCTACACAAAAATGGAGTTTTAAGTTAAAACTTTGCAGTGTGATAGCCGATATCATAACTTATGTAAGAAAAAATATATTATAATTGTTTTCAATATTTTAATAGACTAGGAAATCTCATAATAAATTAATCATAAATTGTATAAAATTAAGTACAAAAAATTTATACTATATTTTTAAAAATAATTTTTGATGTCCACTATCACCCCACCCCACAAAATTTGAATTTAAAACACCATTTATGCATGGAGAAACAAGAAAATACAAATCTTATAAGGGGTAAGTTGGACCAACTGACAAAAGTTGTGGGAGTAAATTGAACCAAAACATAGTTTAGAGCGTTAACCGGACTTTTGGCCATACTCAGAGGGTACTTACTTTTCTTAAAAAAGGAAACAAAACTAACCCATACTCTTCATCCAAATTATACCTATATATGACATAGCAAAATATTATCTCAAATGCCTCTAAATTTTCCATATGTGCTAATTTTTAAAGAAATAATCTAAGTATTACACTAAATTTGTATCCATATTGCTTTTATTATAAAAAAGAACAAATGACATCTAAATTACCTATTTGGGTCAGCACTAGTCCTCGATCACAGCGACAGTGCAGCGCTTTGACTTGTTGCTCGACGGCCGAAACAACAGGTGAAACGTTCAAATGTGCGTGCGGTCGTGCGTCGTGCCTGTTGCAGTGAAAAATAAAATATCCCGAGTAGCAGTTCATCGCGGTTCATCGACCATACGTGATTCTCAGTGTGGGTGCAACCATACAACCACAAGTTTGAAACTTGAATTTCCCTATCTCGATTTTTTTATTTGTTAACAGAGCTTTTATATTATGCGCTTGTTATTATTTGTTTAACTAGTAAGGTGCACGTGCGGCACGCACGTGTTTAAAAAAAATTGTAAAAAATTTAAATGTGCAGTACAAGTATTGAGTACAACAAAGATTATCCAACAATAATATTAATCCTAATAGGAACGGAGTGAGTCAGGTTATGAGGAAGGGGCTCAAGTGAGGAGACCATAGAACTGAGCAATATCTTCATATATATACAACAATGTTCTTACACCATGCAAGGTTTAGATAGTAACATATATTCCGCATGGGAAACAATAATAAATATATGTGTTTGTTTGACCATCTACTCTTTTATTATTATTCTCCTGCATGTTTTTCAGGAAAATAATAAGAAGAAAAGAACAAAAATGTTACCTAGAAAATGTGTCATAACTACATTACAAACCCAGGATATTGTTCTCCAAATGTATGCTTGGCTCCTGCAAGCAGCAACACAAATGAAATTGCCCATTATGGATTTGTGTAGTAACATAGATAAGAAAACAAATTTCCAGTTTCAAAGGTATTTATTGTTACCCGGCCTACCGGATATTACAATAGACAAGCACAATCTTTATGTCAAAATCTTCTTTGTTAGTGACAGATCAATTAGTGGTGAAGAATCACGATAAATTCATGAAGAATGGAATCAGCAGTGGCAATTGTTTTACTTGCTAAGTACAGATCATACCAAACCAATTTGTGAGACCAAAACAGGTAGGATCAATCAAAGAGTTGAGTTAAGCACAAAAGGTTTTGCACCAAGCTGAACAGACATTAAATCAAAATAAATAAATAAATTAGGTACAAATTTGCATATCAAATATCACAATGCTTTCATATACAATGGTATAAATCATCATGTTATCAGAATACCTTTTGCTTGCACCATCCCCACTCATTCTTAATGCCATCAGGGCTGCTGAGCCAGAAAATTGTCCATCTCAATTTAAATTCGAACCTGATTCTTCAAAGATATGGACATAACTACAGGGAAAATGGGTAACCTTTCCGAGATGCAAATGCTGGTACATCCTTGCCCTCCTACTGCTAGTTGTTCCAACAGACTAATATAGAAGCCTTGAAAGTGGCTTCTTTGTACCCTTTAATAACCTGAAAAAATAGAAGATGAAACATGCAGTTATTTCTTTGATAGAACATGGTAACATGGAAAAGTAAGCAACTTGTAGAAAACCCAGCCCACTTGTATTTTTCATTCTGCCCCATGAATTTATCTAGAACATGAGTCAAGGGAGAACAATTGTTGTTTTTTTGGGGAACATAATTTATGCTCAATTGTCATTTTCTCATATGAACAATTTCTTCGAAGTAGCATAATTATAACCAAAGGAAGAAAAGGTAACAACTGGATTAGGTTTGTAGTTGTAGATTTCTGATTGTTGGATAGATAAAAATAAATACAGAAGAAATCATATAGCTATAGGTTGAACAGAGAATGTGGGTAAAATCTGGTGTCCTAGAATTTTAACTCACTACGGGAAACCCGTGGTTTGCCGAGTGCCTTAGGCACTCGGCAAACCCCCAAAAGCACTCGGCAAACCATATGCCGTCGGCCGCCCACGGCATACACCTCTCGGCAGCACTTGAGACGGCAAACCCATGGTTTGCCGAGTGCCATCCGTCGGGCACTCGGCAAACACATATGCCGAGTGCATCTTGACCCTCGGCAAATGATCACACTCGGCAATATAAAGTTCGTAGACGGCGCGGATGAACGGTAACGGAGCAAGCTTTGCTGAGTGCTGCCGGCTGACACTCGGCAAACCCGGCCTGTTTGCCGAGTGCTGAATGCCTGACACTCAGCAAAAGGCGGCCTGGTTGCCGAGTGCTGCCCACTGACACTCGGCAAACTCGGCCTGTTTGCCGAGTGCTGGCCGCCTGACACTCGGCATACACCCTGAGTTTGCCGAGTGCCAGGGTAAAAACACTCGGCATACACCCTGAGTTTGCCGAGTGTTTTTACCTGGCACTCGGCAAACCCATGACCAAAATGACAGAATTGGTCGCTTTGCCGAGTGCTATGGTAAAAGCACTCGGCAAAGTGACCCAACATGACCTTTTTTATTTATTCGGTCACGTATAACGTACCCCAATCTGACATACATCACAGGCATCACATATATCACAATAAGTATCATCAAAACCACAAATATCACAGGCAATTTATATAGTTCACAACCACATTAATATCATAAAGACGTCAGTCACAAACTCACAACCACATTAGTATCACAACCACATAAGTATCACCACCACATAAGTATCACAACCACATAAGTACGACAAGCACAAATGAAGGTAAAATGATAAGTCACTAAGGTGGGGGTGTGTGCCATGGCTGCGACAAATCGACGTCCGGATTGAGCTGGTTCGATGCCGCCGATTGAATCTGCACAAAGGAGAAGACATTGCATGTGTGAGACAAGTTTTATGTCAGAAACAAGTTATCATCTAAAGTTTTCTAAGACTTCTAAAGTTTTCTAAGTTTTCTTAAGTTCTCTAAGTTTTCTAAAGGTTTCTAAGTTTTCTAAAGATTTCTAAGTTCTCTAAAATGCTCTAAAGTTCTCTAAACTATAAGATTGTCAAAAGCGACTCACAGGAGAAGTATGTACTATCGGCACTGGAGCGAAAACCATCGGTGGCGGGGCAGGCTGACCCATCCTCTGAGAAAGACTCTGCATGTACTCAAACATCTGTTGCATCTTCATCTGATCGGCCTGTCGTTCGGCCTCGTACCTCGCCTGATCGGCCTCTCATTCGGCCTTGTGCCTTGCCTCCATGTCCTCCCGGTCCTTCCTCTCTTGTTCTAGCTGGGTCTACAATATACCATCCTAAAGTTACAATGCAAATCAAACGTATGTACAAACAAATGAACGACGAATAAAACAGAAATTACCTAGAGTGCCTCCATCCGGAAGTGTGCAGTGTCCGGCCGTGGGCGTATGGCGGGGCTCGAGCTCGTGCTCTTTGCTCGAACCTGGGACAGAGTAGGAGTAGTGGCCGTGTCGAGTGTGGCGTCGCCAAGATAGTACCGCCCATGCTTCTTGCCTCCTCCCACCCTCATGACAATTTTTCCATCAAGGGGCTGGGTGACCGGATCGAACTCTGGCCCATGGACCTCCCTTGCCATTGATGTGTATGCATTGAGGCGACTATGGATGCTCGCATTGCTGTAAGCCGAGGGCGGGTCGTCCGGGTTGTAGTCGACGTTGGACGTCGCCTTGCCCTTGTGGGCCATAGCATATGCCTTGAACTGGCCGCATGGCCGGCCCTCATGTGACAAGGTCTGCGAAAGAAACACCACCTTGATTACAAATTATATAGAATTGAGCGTAAGGACTAAGAAATCAGTTCACGTACCCATCTAGCCGCATACTCATCGACGCTAAGGTTGCCTTGGTGGTGTGATACACCAGGCATCATCAAACGTCGCTCCCGGTAAGCGTTGTGCGTCTCTTCCCACTCGGGCGTCAACCACTGGTCCACCATGTATTCCCAGCACTGGAGATGCTGGGCACACCACCACGGAGGCGCCTACACGTCATCAACGAAATCACATATAAGAAGATCAAATTAAGCGTACTTAATCTCGAAAACAATCAGTTTTAATGTTTATATGTACCTGCAAGTGTTGTTCCTGGGTCAGCCTGATGTTTCTTGCATCAGCTTTTGAAACCTTCATTTGAAGAAACGACGCGTAGTATGTTACCACTGACTGGACGCGCGCCTCGTAATGCATGTCCTTCACGAGTTTATAGCATGCTTTGTGAGCCACAGCAGCCGCCCTTTGCTCGTATCCCGGCTCACATCTATAGAAATCCTGTATATAGACCAGATGTACGCAATTATTATTTAAAGAATGTCCAATGAATGCGATGTATTGAGCAATGTAGTTTATTAAAGAAAGACTTACCCACAGCTCGCCCTTCACCCGCTCCGTCTTGTTCTGGAACGACCTGCCCTCTCGATCAGGTACATCGGGGAAGGCCATGTAGTGGTCCCACGTGTAAGCCGGCTCCGTGCTGCTGGCATGCTGAACGAAGCCAGGAAAGTGTAGCCTGCACAAAACTCCAAGGATCCCGTTGACAAGGCGGCTGTGATCACCTGGAGCGACAATCAACCAATTCCTGCCCAAGTGATTAAGATAAATTATTAGTTTCTAATGTGATTATAAACATATCAAATGAAAATGTAGTGATAACATCTAAAACCACTTACCGCTTCCCTATGGGGCGAATCATCGGGCGCCTCTCCAAAGGTATCGGTCGCTGAGGGAGAAGCGAGGGACCTCGCAACCAGACACTAGACGAAGTAGAGGAAGAGGAACCCCCTTCTGCCGCCTCCTCCTCCTCCTCCTCCTCCTCCTCCTCCTCCTCCTCCTCCTGCTCCTGCTCCACCTGCTCCTCCTCCTCCTGCTCCACCTGCTCCTCCTCCTCAGAGGAAGACGATGAAGGTACAGGGGATGGCTCCCGAGCCTGCTTCCCTCGACCCCTGCCTCCTGTCTTCTTCCCTCCCCGTCGACCCCTGCCTCCTGTCTTCTTCCCTCGACCACTCCCGGACCCGCCACCTCCACCGGTCACGGCTTGGTAAATCTCCTGTACCGACTTCTTGAAACCGCCCACCATCTGCAACAAAAAAGAGTAAACTAATCAGCCCAGATAAACATAAAGTAATTAGAAATAGTTGCAAAATAAATAAAACTGAATTATGAAATAATATGGTATTGCAAATAATAAATATAGATCTTACATGTATTAAAAATAATCATCGTGATCGGGATTATCATGCCCGTGCTGCGGAGGAGGAATGTCCTTATCATCACTATCACGCAAGTCGAAATTATCATGCCCGTGCTCCGGAGGAGGAATGTCCTCATCACTGTCATTGCCTAAATGTAATCGCTCTAGTAACTCTACATCCTTCGCATTACGAACCTCATCTCTAGCGTCCTCGTCCACACACATTTCATTGTCTACTTCCATTCCGATCGCATCGGTTAAGTCAATCTCAAAACTCCCTTCTAGCCCATCTTCTTGGAAGAACTCTCCGTCATATGTGTTTGGGTCTATGTTGTAATCTTCATTGTTTGGGACAGGCAGCTTACCGTGTGGCGATACCTTGTACACAACATCCCACCCCTTAAGACGCTCGTCAGTTTGGCACGGGTATGAAAGATAATAAACTTGCGTGGCCTGTTGAGCCACAATATAGACATCGTCTCCTGGTAAGACGGTTGATTGACGAATTTCTACTAGCCCAAGGTTAGGTGTCCGTCTCACCACTTCGGGATCAAACCAATGGCATTTGAATATGACAGGATTAAGGGGTTTGGAACCATGAAACATGAGTTCGTATATTTCTTCAATTTTGCCATAATACTCGACCCCATCAAGGCCTGGCGTAAAAACACCAGAATTTGTGGTTCTTCGATTGGGCCGACTCTGCTCGTAGTGTGTTGTGTGAAAGCGATATCCATTCACGTCATAACCAGAAAAAGACCTGACCCTATAGCCACAACCATCGGCAACCTGTCTCAACTCGGCACCCATAGATGCATCAGTTTGGCCCTGCAAGTTCAAGCATGCTAGTTGGTTGAATATTATTCGCTCGGACGAGAAACTTGTAATAGAAATTAAATAGGACAGCTAAATTGGAGCAGTACCTTATGTTTGAACCAAGAAATGAAATCGGGCAATCCATTTCCCGCACCCTGTTTAAGAAGGGTCTCAGATTCATGCGGTGTAGGTTCCCTTGAAAGACACCAGAATTGTTGAATAAATTCCCTATACCAATGAGAAACAAAATGGGTTGGATGCTGAATAGTCACTACCAATCGAGCAACAAGTGTGTTGAGCACTTACCCCATTGTTGACGCGGAAAATCGGCGGTTGTATCTCCCGCGTGCAGCACACGATGACCGGGGAGAGTCTGCTTCGCTCCAGTGCCAGTCTACACTCCAGTTCAGGTTCGCGGCGTGCCAGTCAATTTGACCTGAAATTGACAAGGGGATAAAACAGTTAAATTGCTCTATGATTGTGCCGGCTCTATTTCAGACGATGGAGTAACGTCGAATTTTAGCCAAGACCCAATCAGACACGTATCGGCCGATACTGATCGGACCTCAGAATCGGACCTCAATGATGACGTCAATCGGACCGAGTGATCGGACCTCAATCAGACACCAAATCGGACCTCAGGATCGGACCAATCAGGATCGGACCTTGATTGATATAACATACCAGCCTTTTGAATAATAAAATAAAACATATAACAAGGCCAATATGTAAAATAATGGATCAGCTATGTCTTGAAACAAGATATTAAATAATCACAGTGTAAGCCGATACATTGTCCACCTTGTCTAGTTGCCAGTTTGACTCATCTTATCGGACTATCTAACTAGCCGATCGGACTATAGCCTTTTCAGAGAAATCTAGCTCCGACGTAGGGAATCTAGATTTCTCCAACTATGATCAGATCAGATAGCTAGATAATCAGATTCGACTCATCAAACTGTCAATTAAACAAGATGCTCGCACAGGTGTTAATCAGATTAAGCAAAATAAGCAGGCAAAACATTAACAGATACGTTCTGATTCTAAGATATGCTACTGAACAATTAAGCAAGATCCAGCTCCGACGTAGGGAATCTACACCACACTTAACATTCAAATAGCAATAAGGCATAATCTAAGCTTTCCTTGACTAATCAAGATGAACCTAGCTCCGACGTAGGGAATCTAGACCAAACATGACAGTCAAAGATTAATCTAAGCGTATTACAAAGATCCAGCTCCGACGTAGGGAATCTACACCAATGCAATACTCAAAGAACAACCAGATTAAACCACAAAGCAGGATCGGACATAGAACGATGCTGTAAGATAAATATTGCTTAAATCGGACCAAGACCTATGCTCAAAGCCGTTGAAGAAGTAGAATTGATTCACATGGCGTAGATCTAAACCAATCTAGCAGCTCCAACAAACCGCAAAGACTACCTTTAGTAACCAAGATTACTCTAGCTCCGACGTAGGAAATCTAAACCCATGTATGGCACCACCTCGTCATGTCAGGTGCGAAAATCTGGTGTCAACACCCATGTATGGCACCACCTCGTCAAGGTTGCTCAACACATATAGCATGATAGTGCGCCACTCTTCATGTTTCAAGGTCTTGTATTTTGCACCACTAGCACTTCCGAGTTGCCCTCGAAAAATGCTAAGGTTCGATTCATCTTCACGAGCATTGTAACGAGCGGGCGGATTGTGCACGTTAGGAAGGTTGTCAGCATAGTATTTTGTTGTGAAGTTTGACACCTCCTCAAGAATGTATGCCTCAGCAATGGAAGCTTCAATTTTGCATTTATTTTTACATTTATTTTGAAGACCTTCTGACATCTCTCAATTGAGTAGCACCAACGGGACTGCACAGGCCCCCCCATTCGTGCCTCATACGGTAGGTGCAGAAGCAAATGCTGCATCGGATTGAAAAAACCGGGTGGAAAGATCTTTTCCAACTTACATAGCAACACAGGGGCGATTTTTTCCATGTCTGCAATCACGGTCCGAGATATTTCCTTAGCACAAAGCTGGCGGAAGAAAAAGCTCAACTCTGCCAGCACTTGCCATACATTGTCAGGGACATAGCCTCGAACCATCACCGGAAGAAGTCGCTCGATCCATATGTGGTAGTCATGACTCTTCAGCCCGTTGATTCGCATAGTAGATAAGTTTACTCCCCTCCTCAGATTCGCTGCATACCAATCAGGGAACATTAAAGTTTGAAACCATTCTAGTACTTCCCTCCTTTGGGGCCTTGTCAGAACAAAATCGGCCTTAGGCATTTTCCATGACTTGCCGGCTGCGGGAGACGGTATGTCTAGCTTTGGTCTATTGCATAACCTTGCCTGATCAACTCTAGCCTTAACATTGTCCTTTGTCTTATCTGGAATGGCCATAACAGAACCCCAAATTGCCTCAACCCAATTCTTTTCAGTGTGCATCATATCAATGTTATGTGGAAGAAGAAGGTCAGCCATATAGGGGAGTCTCCACAAGCCCAACTTATGAGTCCAGGCATGTTGTTCACCATATCCTACAAAACCACGCCCATCTTCATTGACCTCGAGAGCTTCTAACTGAGCGATAACCTCGGCACCTGTCATCATTTGCGGTGGAGGGTCTTTAACTACCACATTTTTCGTAAAGTTCTTAATGTCTCGTCTGAATGGATGGTCAAGAGGGAGGAATTGTCGATGTTTGTCGAACGAGGAATATTTGCCACCCTTGGGCAACCAAATGAACTCCACAGATGTCTTGCATATTGGGCATGGCCACTTCCCGTGAACACACCAGCCGCAGAACGACCCATACGCCGGCAGGTCATGCAGAGAGTAGTGGTACCAAACATGCATTTTGAAGTTTGTCTTTGTAGCTCGGTCGTATGTCAATACCCCTTCCTCCCAAGCACGTTCCAAATCATCAACCAAAGGCGCCATGTACACACTCATATTATGCCCCGGGTATCCAGGAATTATCAATGATAAGAATATGTTCTGGCGTTGAAAGAGCACGCCGGGGGCAAGATTGAGGGGGATAACGAACACGGGCCAACAAGTGTACGGGACAGCCGTCATTCCATAAGGATTGAACCCATCTGTTGCCAGTGCAATACGTACATTACGAGACTCCGTAGCTTTGTCATGATGAATCGCATCAAAGTGAGTCCATGACTCACCATCGGATGGATGTACCAGCTTGTCAGGGTTGTATCGATGACCATGTTTGTGCCATGTCATCTGTTTCACGGATTCCTCAGTCATGAAGAGTCGTTGGATCCTCGGTATGAACGGAAGGTACCTTAGGATTTTCACGGGGACTGTGAGCTACCTCTTATTACCATCACCAGACTCTACCTCCAAGAACCTAGATGATCCACACTTTGGACAATACTTTGCTTCCGCATGTTGTTTTCTAAATAAGATGCACCCCTTCGGACAAGAATGTATCTGCTCATATGGCATCTTAAGTGCACGAAGGAGCTTCGTAGCCTCATACATGCTCTTTGGCAGAATATGACCACCCGGAAGCAGGCTGCCAACAACTGTCAATATAACATCGAAGGCGTCTCGACTCAGGGTAAACTGGGACTTTATGGCCATTAGGCGTGCAATGCCATCCAGTTGAGAAACATTGGTATGATCGTGAAGGGGTTGCTGTGCAGCAGACATCATGTGGTAATACGCCTTTGCGGATGCCTCTGGCTCCTCCTCCCTAGGTCCTTCATCGACATGTGCTTCATGATAGTCGTTTAACATGTCTGCTATCCCAGCATCAGCATCTAAATTCTCGATGCGTTGTCTCAAGACCTCGTCTCTCAAACGATCGGCTTCACCATGGTAGATCCACCTGGTATAGCCTGCCGTAAATCCATTCTTGCAAAGATGTTTACCCATGTTCATCTTTGTTTGTCGGCGTGTGTTTGCACAAATGCGGTAGGGACACCACGTGTCACGCGCACCTTTAACCCTAGCAAATGCTAGTTCCAAAAAAGCATCGGTCTTCTCAATCCACTCATCAGTGTATGAATCCCGACTTGTGTGGCCCGTGTACATCCACTCACGGTCATCCATCCTTTAACATATGAGTATGTGATATAAAAATCAAATACATTTACACGATGTCTATAATGCTCTAATAGGTGAAGATAGGTCCTAATCCCACTCGAGGATGTGTAGAGAGGGTTAGTTTCCATGCTCTACTTCTATCCGAGACAGGATTTCGGCAGCACCTCCCCGCTGTTCTCCAAATACACGTCCTAACAAAGAGATTGTGTATTCGGAGAACAACAGAGAGGTGATGCCGAAATTCTGTCTCGGATAGGAGTAGAACATGGAAACTAACCCAATCTACACATCCTCGGGCTGTCCAAAAAACGTGGACAATTCGAAACAGATAAGGTCAAACATATGCAAAGATCTGCATATTTTCAACTGTATCTCTTTCGAACGGGAGACGCCTAACTAGGTTACGGATCTACGAACATGACATGAAAAGAGAGGGGTTTTTAATGCCTCGCCTTGCTATCCTGCAAAGTGTCAAGTCGAGGACGGTGCAATAGCCGACGATGCAGTAGCCGATCCTAAAAAAAAAAATAAAAA
>CM014271.1:83974792-83999586 GCA_004135705.1 Alloteropsis semialata | reverse complement strand
TACATCTAACGAGTGTTTATACAGTCTCATAGGTAAAGATAGGTCCTAATCCCACCCGAGGATGCGTAGAGGGGTTTAGTTTCCATGGTGTACTCGGATCCAAGACAAAATTTCGGCAGCATCACCCCGCTGTTCTCCAAATACACGTCCGACCACGGAGATTGTGTATCCGGAGAACAACAGGGAGATGATGCCGAAAATCTGTCTCGGACCGGAGTACACCATGGAAACTAAACCCCTCTACGCATCCTCAGGCTGTCCGAAAAACATGGACAATTCGAAACAGATACGAGTATCCATATGCAAAGATCTGCATACTTCCAATCGTATCTCTTTCGAACGGGAGACGCCTAACTTGGTTACGTAACCTAAGAACATGATATGAAAGAGAGGTGTCTTTGATGGCTCACCTTGCTATGTGGAAGAAGTGACGAGTCGAGGACGGTGCAGTAGCCGACGGTGCAGTACCCGACCCTAAAAAATAAGCAAAACAATGTCATCAGATACAAATTTCGGCAGAACCTCCCCTGCACGGTGAGGTTTCAAAACCTGCAACAAAACAACGGCACGATGGCCGACATGCACTTAATATGAACTGACAGCAACCTTGTGGCAGTCTTCAACATCTACATAAAAATTTGCTCTAAAATTTCATCCAGCTTGGTCCCTAAATAATTCTCTAATCCATTTCTATTGTATCCAGCTTGGTCCCTAAAAAGTTCTCTAATCCATTTCTATTATATGCTACAACAATGAGCGTGAGAACGTCAGAACGTGAGCTGCTTGAAGATTACCTGCGTCGAGGGGTGGCCGGTCGGGTGCAGTGGGGCTGGCCGGCCGGGGGCGGCGGCTCCGGCCTGGGGGCGTCGCCNGGAGGGAGGGAGCGGCGGGCGGCGGTGGTAGGCGGGGAGGGGGCGCCGGCGGCCGACGGAGAGGGGGGCGCCGCCGGCTGACGTGCAGAGGCGGCGGGGTGGCGGGCCGACGGGGTGATGTTGCCGAGCTCATGAACGTGGAAATGACGGGGAGAAGATAGGCTGGGAGGTGTTAAGTTCAAAAGGTTTGCCGAGTGCCGTGATGTGGCACTCGGCAAAGGCGTCTTTGCCGAGTGCCGGCGATTTGGCACTCGGCAAACAGTCCTTTGCCGAGTGCCTGACCACCAGCACTCGGCAAACTTTAGTTTTTTATTTTTTCGCACACTTTGCCGAGTGCTCAGGCAGCTAGCACTCGGCAAAGTGTTTTTTCCCCTAACTTTCATAACATGTTTTAGTAAATTTGTTGCTACAAAATTTGAAAATACCATGTTCAATCCACTCTACAATGCATATCTCATCATTCTAAAAATTTTGTTCCATTATTTCATGTGTTTATTCGTCAAAATCCTTTTATGTCAATTAAAATTCCATAAATGCAGTTATTAAATAAAAATTATAAAATGGATCCAAAAATTTACCATAAGTTCAAATTAAACAATTTATGTAGTCTATTACCAATAGAAAAAGTTTTGAAGTCAAACTCAAATTGGACCGTCACTCTGTCTCCAAATCATAAAGGATCCTTTACAACTCTAGAATCTTCTTCGGATATGTTCTAGTTTCTAAGCATCGTACGTCACAACTTTTGCAAAACCTTCTACATTTTTTACCACGTCCTCCATGTATGAAATCATGAGCTCCAGACAAATTTCATGATTTTCAGACTTCATTTGATTTTTGTAGAATTTAAAAACAATACGGACACACGTACATCGGCATCTTTTGTGTGCAAGATGTTCCAAATTTAGTTTCAGTACAAGGATAAGGCCTCCAAATGGACTCAGTAACATGAATATCATTTTTTCATTCACTATGTTCCATTATTTCAAACACTTGCAGTTCAAATTTGACTTAAACCAAAAAATACCTATAAATGAAATAAACTAATTGAAATTAGCTAACTAGCCAAGAAAATTACCAAATTGTAACATGCAGTACCTCGTATTGTACGTGGTGACAGGAAAAAGTTTGAAAGGGATAGCATGAAATAATGGCTCCATGTTTGCCGAGTGCCCTGTAAAACACTCGGCAAAGGCTTGCACTTTGCCGAGTGCCTAGCCCCTGACACTCGGCAAACAGGCCTTTGCCGAGTGCCTAACGGCCGGCACTCGGCAAAGGTTCACGGCCGCCCAACCGCCGTCCATCGGGCGTGCCACATGAGTGTCACGTGGGCTTTTGCCGAGTGCCCCGTGGCCTGCACTCGGTAAAGGTGGGCTTTGCCGAGTGCCTAATGGCCCGCACTCGGCAAAGGCTCTATATGCCGAGTGTCAAATCATTGCCGAGTGCGTGCCTGGAGGCACTCAGCATATTGTCTATTTGCCGAGTGCCCGATGAAATGCACTCGGCAAACCTTCGGGCACTCGGCAAACCTGGGCTTTCCGGTAGTGTGAAAACTATATTTTTTTTTCTTTCAGGGATCCCTTGCAGAGGACTGGATGTAACCACTTACAGTTTTAGTTGTTGGAGCTCAAAAAAGTTTTGAATCCTAAAAGTAGTTGCATTCTAGAACTTACTAGAGAGTAAATACACCAGGACAATGCTAGCTTAATTATTTCAAATTTCTATGACTTGAATCTTGATTGATGCCTTAATCTGATTCTGTTGGGTCAAGGACGTGCCCCATGAAGACAACGGCACCTGACGCTTCCTCCACCACAAAGAATGCAAACGGATGGTCGGCAACAAAATCCACCGAGCGCCGAGCGCAGTCCAACCTCCTTCCACTTGGAAAACCATACGCCGCTGCTGTTGTGCCCTCCTCGTCCACCTCGATGACGGCCTTGTGGAAGACTTGCTCCAGCACCAGCGCCGGCTCCAACGACATGCCGGACAGATCGACCTTGACCTTGTCGAAGGCGGCCTTCACCCCCATCGCCTTGAGCACGCCATCCATTTCGCTGGTGAAGGAGAGCTTGAACTTGGGCAGCCAGAACTCGCGGACCTCGACGCGCTCCTCGGGCAGGTGATCCCACAGGAAGCTCGGGCCGGCGGCGGCCATCCGGTGGATGAGGCGCGGCAGGCCGTAGTAAGAGTCCGGGAGGAAGACGCACATGGAGAACCGGGAGAACTCCTCATCTGAGTCTTGCTGCTTGCTGGATCCACGGCGGAGATACTTGTCGTCCCATCTGGGTATGTGATAGGGCATGTACGCCAGCTTGAGCACCTGGAACCCATCGTCGCTATCCATGACGGCCTGATACGAGCTCGAGCGGCTGCTCATGAACGGCGCGCGCACATGGCTGCCGTCGAGGAGCTGGAACTGCCTGGTCTTGGTTTGCTTCTTGGAGAAGGGAAGGGACCAGCTGCCCTTGAAGTAGATGGCGTTGGCGAGCACGACGCCGGTCAGCGAGTGTAGGGCGTCCGGGGGAAGGATCGAGGTGATGAGATCCTTGGTGGCTTCCGAGACCCAGCGGTTGATCTCCTCCGTTGCCTCCTCTGACTGCATGAATTTATATGAAATCGATTCATGGTGGCATGTTGATGGTAATGATATGGGATCGACGCTGTAAGCTAAAGCATATGGATTACCGGATCTGGGAGATTACCTTGTTCTTGAAATTGGCGGCGCGCGTCTCGGCCTTGTACGTCTCGGCGGCGGCGGCACGGTAAGACGGGCTCAGCACCAACCCTTTGTCGTGCCACACGCCGCACGCGAAGGCCACGAGCGGGCCCCCCGACCCGGACAGGTCGGCGAGGGCGCGCTCCGCCACGGCGCGGGCGAACTCGGCGAGCTCGTCGCGCGACCGCGCGCCGAGCAGGGCGAGGAGCTCGTCCAGGGTGGCGCCTCGTGCCCCGGCTGCTACCAGGGCCAGGGCGGCGTAGATGGACAGCGGCGAGAACACGACATTCTTACCGCCGCCGCCGTCGCCGTCGGCGAGCTGCTTCGCCGTGCGCAGCGCGAACGCAGTCAGGCCCGAGCCGGCGGCGCGCCGCGGCTTCTTGCTTGGCCTCGCCTCCTCCTCCATGCTATGCTACTGCCTACTATACGCGATACATGTAAACAATGATAGGCGGCGCAAGGTTATTAACACCTATGTATATATATGGTTGGTACTCGTATATATATTTTGGATCCCTCACGACATATACTAGATACAATAAGTTTTACGAGCACATCAAACTATATATACTTCTGATGATACCGCAGAAAATAAAAATCACCGATGCACATCAAGTCGGGTCAAACAGAGCCCGACTTTGGCTAAACCCGGCCCATATCATCTCATGAAAAAAGATCTATGCTCCAAACATCACGTATCATCAGTGAATCCTTGGAGATGTGGACGGCACAAAACAAGAGTCTCAGGCCGCAGGGTTAAATTGAAAACAAAACGGAAAGTGCAAGCAGTTGCTATTTCAAAAAAAAAAGTGCAAGCAGTTCATTAAAACCAAAATGACATTGAGGCCGCAACGAGTCCAATGGCCTTGTGGGCCCTTCAGCGTACAATTTGGGCCTGCCTTTACTTTGGGCCCCAATCAAATAATGCCTTTGCGTTCTGTCTCTCTGCTGGCTTGGCGCTTGATGACTTTGGGCGAGTTTGTTTTCGCTTCTCTTAACCATGCTTAGATTTTAAAATAAACAAAAAAAAATTTGATTCTCGATTCACAATTATTATAGTTCAAAACACTGAAATGGATTATCAGAGAATCGAGAATAAACGAAAATAATTAAGGTGTTTGGGTGAGATTCTCGCCTATTTTGACCAATAAGCTGATTATAAGTGAAAACAAACACGGCCTTTGTTGACACAGAGAGAGAGGCTGCGAAGAGTCACCGGCTCACCGCCGTCCATGACCTGGCTTAGTGGCTTGTCCATTCTCCAGCAGTCCAAGCGTCAACGGCGGCGAGTCAGCAGTCCGACCCGCTGGCCGTTCTGGCCACCTCACCGGCGGCGAGGCAGCCAACCAACAGGAGTCGTTATGCACACAGCACAGTACAGCCTATTCCATGCATCGTCACTAAGATCACAAGTTAACAACTGTAAAACCATGGATGGAGAAGAACAAGATTTCAGAGAAATGGTCACGTACTCTTTCATCCCTCTTGCAAACATGAGCAACAAGGGTGCTCTTGCCAACCTGGCCTGGTCCGACAATCGGGAGGACCTCCAAGTCTTCGTCCCCATGATGAGGTTGATTGTTGGCCAGCTGGAGATGTATGCTGTAATAAGGTTGGCAGTACAGGCAAGGGTAGCTACTCAGGAACAAGACGAGCTCATTCACATCAAGGATCATGGAGCTCAAATTGTCAAGTGCCTCTTGCAGTTCTTTGAAATCTTGAACTCCTCTACAGGAGAGACAGTTTCCAGAATTTACTCTGGACAGAGATGAAAAGTGACTCACAGCCTGAACTTTGGTGCCTGACCTGTTATGACATTGATACCTGAAGGTGTCGAGCACATGATGACTCTGGTGTGTACGGTGTCTCTCAGCATGTTCAGCTGGAGGAGCATAGCTCGGTTTGTGATGTGCCTCTCCATGGCCTCGTCGATGATGACTTGTGCCCGAAGCAGGACCCTGCAGAGGGGATCCTCAACATCCAGCGGCGTCGCCTTGGAGATTTTGCTGATGAAGAAATTTATGGCCCTAGTGGTCAGCTCACCAAGGACTGCAGAAAGGAAGCTCTCCATTCTGTGACAGAGAGATAACACAGCAGGTGGAGGAACGAATAAGCACGAGTGGTGAAATGGTAAAGATGTATTAAGAAAAAAAAAAGTCTAGAGTGGTTACTAGTTCAAGTCATGCAGAAGGCCTGTCCGTCCATTCCAATATTCCAATTTCCAAGCACGCTTATTGACCATATCCTTCCTGAACGACAAGCACTGCCTGTGTTTTTCCATATTCTCCATTGAGATATAAAACCCCAAATGTCAAGCTGTACCAGTTAATAAAGTGCTAAAAAGTCAACGAGGCACAACAAAAGTATTTGTTAGTCTTCTAATATCAACTGTGTGTGAAACATATATAGTTAAAGAAACCAAGACCACGCACAAGTGGAAAGAAAATTGGCGACCACATGCTACCAAAGTTTCTCTTAGAGTGCATTGTATTTCCCTTTTCAGTTCATAAGAAATAAATGAGAATTACGTATTCAACCAGATGGTTGTGATAAGCATGAACAGAAAAAAAATACCTTCATCATCTTTCAAAAAAGAAAAAACTCCAGCAAAAATGTTAACTGAACCAGTTTCTGAGTCCTGGGTTCCTGGCTGCAAAAGATTTGGTGAGAGGACGGTTCTTGACCCAAGGTGACTCACTGTTCCAAATTAAGCTGCCCAGCATATCATCCACTGGATACAGTTCTGCTATAACCTGATACATTCTTCAAGACAACCTCTGAATTCTGAACATTGTACCAAACACAACTGAACACTGGCAACTGTTTATTTCATAAGTTGTACCCCAACGGATATATAATTGGCAATCTTGGGGTGGCTGGACAACCAGGGCACATGAAACCTGAGCTCTACAAGCTAGGAGTAGAACTTTTTGCCTTGAACTTCCTACCTGGACGTGTGGAAAACAGCAGCAGTTTCATCCTTTTAACTTCTGTCGCTTTCGCGGACTGCACTAGGCCATCCTACCATTCCGGTTTCTCTTTGAACAACAATAGCACCTTTAGCCTCTTGCACTCCATGCCTTTCAGTTAGTGCGAATAAGTAGTAACTTCGGCCGTGATATCAAATTGAAACATATTTTGACACATGGCCATGAAGATTTGACAAAAAGAAAGATACGACCGATACTATCCCTGTTCTTAATTAAAACTGCTTACCATCTTCAATCGAGATGTTCTCAGTTTTCACTGGATTCACCTATGGCAATGTACAGTGGATACATACCTGGCAACAGGACTACATGTAACGAAAATGGCCCTTATGCCATTTATATTGTGATTTTGGTGATTGAATGACAACATAATCTTTGGGACTAACAAGTTTATTTAGTGCTATTCATAGGAGTTTAAGTCCCAATGATGATTACATGTTATTGCATTCAAATGAAGAAAGAAATTATTGAGGCCGGGTCAAAGAGAGGGATGAATTGGACTTGACCCATTATTCATCATAAGATCAAATGTGAGGGTTTTCTGGACAATCTTGTAGAGAATTTAACAAGCTTTAAATAATGTCCAAGATCATCTAAATCGGAGTCCGGAACAAAAAGTTACGGCCTAAATACGAAGACCCTGATTTCTGCACGGAGTAAGATACGCCGATGAGAGCGCCGTATGATACGGCATATGTTCCGGCGTGAAATATTGCTCAAAATGGATGTTGATAGCAGAATCGTGTAGAGAATTTCATAACCTTTTCATGAAGTACAAGATCATCCAAATCCGAGTTCGGAGCAAAAAGTTATGGCCAAAATACGAAGACCTTGTTTTCTACTTGAGAGAAATGAACGCCGATGAGCGCCGTACGGTACGGCGTATGTTCCGGCGTGAAAACTTGCTCAAAATGGATGGTTGATAGCAGAATATTGTAGAGAATTTCATAAGCTTTCCATCAAGTACAAGATCATCCAAATCGGAGTTTAGAGCAGAAAGTTATGGCCAAGAGAAGATGACCTTTTTTGTACGGCGTTTTATACGCCGTTCACCGAGGAATATACGCCGTGTAGAACTACAGAACTCCAAGAAACATCGTCTCTACACAAAAGGTACGGCGAAATGTACGCCGCTCACGGAGTAATATACGCCGTTCACAGTTTTCAGTTATCTGAGGAAAACAAAGGTACGGTGTATTGTACGGCGTTACTGTTTGCATGAACGGCGTAATATACGGCGTATTTTACCGTTGGAAAAGTGAAAATGACCGTTGGAAAAACTATACGGCGTATAGTACGCCGATGGAGGTTTGGGGCACGGCGTAATATACGGCGTTCACAGTTTTTGAGCAGCTTTTGAGCAACGGCTAGTCCAACCCTTTGGGCTATATATACCACCCCCATTCGGCCATTTGGAGTAGCTGGAGTCCAGAGAAGTTCGCCTACACCTACAAGACATCCAAGCCACCATTTGTGCTACATAGATCATCCATAATGAGTAAGAGAGCTAGGATAGGCCTAGTGAGTGAATTGCAAGGTGTTGTGTCTTGTGCCTTGGTTCTAGAGTGAACCAACTGCTGTAATCTTGGTGTGCCGGCCTCTTGGAGTCTTGGTGACTCGCCGGCAAGTCTTCGACCCTCCGGCTTGGTGTGGAGCGGCGACGACGACTTTGTGCAGGGGAAGAGGAGACCCCTTCCTTGGTGGAGAAGCTCCGTAGTGGAGGCGGCGTCAAGATCTCCGGGAGAGTAGGTTGATGAGAGCAAGGTCTTGGTGACTTGCTCATCATCCCTCTTGAGGAGCCTTTGTGGCGAGCTCAAGGCCTTGACCGGGAAGCAAGACTTGGCGACCGGGAGCATATCCTTTGTGGAGCTCCAACGTGGAATAGGCGTAAGCCGAACCACGGGATAAATCTTCGTGTCAAGTTTGCATCTCTCTAACCCTTAAGCTTCCGCATTTCATACTTGCAATTTGAGTGCCTTTACCTTTCTAGAGTAGTTTCTTGATAGGATTGGCTCTAGGTTGCATAACTCTTTGGGAGGGTGCAAACACTAGAAGAAAACCTTAGTTGCACATCTAGGTAGCATGTCTTAGTTTATGTTTGTGCAATTAGCTTTCATGTGGTAGGCCAATGTTTTAGAAAGCCTAATTCACCCCCTCCCCCTCTTAGGCTATCACGAGCATCGATCTCTTTCAAGTGGTATCAGAGCCGGGACTCACTTCTTTCACAAGAAAACGCCCATTCAATTGGCAATTTGTGAAACCGGCTCATTTGATCGGTTAGGCTTCACCGCCTAGTGAGTTAGCTCATTGGGGAGAGGATGGATTTCTTAGGACCAGCTCCACGTTTTGATGGCACGGGGTTTCAAAGATGAAAAGTGCTCATGGAAGCTTTCCTTCAAGCAAAGGGGCTTGATGTTTGGCGTGTCACTAATGAAGGTAGAAAAAGTGACTCCAAAGGCGAAATGCAATATGATTCTACCGCTAGGAGCATCTTACTATCTTCTCTTAGTAATGATATCTTTAATCGTGTATTCACTTGCAAAGATGCTCATGAGTTGTGGACGGCTATCCTTGAGAACCATGAGGGCACAAAGGATGTGGCAAATGAAAGATATCATGTTCTCAAGGATAAGCTAAACAACTTTAAGCAACTTGAGCATGAGGATGCCGAACAAATGTATTCACGCCTAACCATGCTTGTGAATGAGATAAATTTCTTAGGTGTCAACAACATCGACGACATGGGCATCATTCGGTTGTTGCTCCATAGTCTTCGCAAGCCGGACTATGATTTGATGATCGCCATCCTCTACGAGAAAGACCTCTCCAAGAGCACACCAAATCAAGTCCTCAACAAAGTGATGGCTTTTGAGCTTCGCAATGGAATCAAGCCAAAGCCAAGATCTTCTCCGCCTACTCCAAGCATTGCTCTTGCGAGCAACCAAGAGAACACCAAATCAAGTCCTCAACAAGGTGATGGCTTTTGAGCTTCGCAATGGAATCAAGCCAAAGCCAAGATCTTCTTCACCTACTCCAAGCATTGCTCTTGCGAGCAACCAAGAGAAGAAGAAGAGCAAGAAGAAGGAGGAGAGCTCAAGTGAAGAAGAAGAAGCCTCCTCAAATGACAGTGATGGTGATGAGATGTCCCCCGAGCTCCAAAGACAAGTCAAAAAGTTGATCAAGAGCATGGAGAAGATCAACTCGATGGAGTACATGGTCCACGTCAAGGATGGAAAGCATCATCAACACATGATGATCAAGAAGATCAAATACGAGAAGAAGAGGAAGGAGAAGAAGGAGAAGGAGCCCAAGCACGTTAAAGCCTTCACCACATTCGGAGAATGGGTGAGTGATGATACACTCAACAACAAGAGCTCCTCCTCGTCATCACACTTATGCTTCATGGCCAAAGGTATGGAAAGCGATGTAAGTGATGACTCCGATTCCGATTCCGATTCCGATTCCGATTCCGATGATGAGTCCCCCGCTAAGCTTCTCACCTTGATTCATGAACAACAAAAGGGCCTTAATAAATTAACCAAAAAAATAAGGCTCTCAATGATCTTAATGCACTCCTTTGCTCAAATTTTGATAATTTATTAGGCAAATACCAATTGCTTAGCAAGGAACATGAAGAACTTAAAATTGAGAGCCTTAATAATCAATCTAAGGACTCTTTGTTAAAATTGGAGAAATCTATTTCTTGTGATATTCCTATCTCCAATGTTGATGCCTCTACTTCTTGCATTGATTTAATTGATAAATCTTGCTCACCCCCTTGCAATGAGAAATGCTTTGAGAAAATTGTTGTAGAAACTCTAGATGATCTTATTGCCAAGGAGAATGAAGAGCTCAAGCAAGAATTGGAGAGTCTTAGGCAAAGCTTGGCAAACTTGAAGGGCAAGAGCATTGGGAGCAATGTCCAACCTTCTCAAGATAACCGTGATGACATGGTGAACAAGCTTGAGAAGGGTGAAACCGTGACTTGCTTCAAGTGCTATAAGGAAGGCCACAAGTTCTATCAATGCCCACTTGTCAAGGGGACGCCCAAGAGTGAGATGAAGAAGGCCAAAACCACCATCAAGAGCTCCCTCATCTACACCAAGCCCAACCGCAAGAACAAGGTAAAAGTCAACACCTATGTCCTTAAAAAGAATGCTAATGGCAAGGTTGTTGCTAGTACGGTTGGGAAGCCCAATATGAAGGAATGGGGATGGAACCGACCCATTTGGGTGCCCAATCAAGTCATCACCAACATGAAGGGGCCCCAAAAGGTTTGGGTTTCAAAGGATACTTGAAGCCCAAGATTGGCTTCGGGGGATTTGGAGGCTTGGCTCACAAGAAGAGGAGAAAGATCACATCAAGTAGCCAAGCTCACAAGATTGGACATCATTTGCCCAAATCCCCCACACTAAGGTAAATAATGTAATGGTAATTCAATTCAAATTCTTTGCCTATTTACCTTGCTAGATTTGCATGTGCTACCTTTCATATCTCTTGCATTCATGTGGTATCTATTGCAAATTCTAGTGTTACATTCATATGGTAAGTTGCTTGTGCCATGCACTCTAACCCATGAGCAACTTACATATTTTGCAAAAGTTGTGTAGGTTTTCTACACATGGTCACTTTCATGGTACATGAGCTTCATAAGGTATGATTTGAGTACCATGACCACAACCTATAAGCTTATCTTCCCATTTGTTATTCAAAACAATGTGCATACACTTGATAGTGATTCAAACACTAAATGCACACACTTAGGGGGAGCTTAGCTTATGGATTGTGATTTTGGAGACTAACTTATTTTTCATGCATTTTCTTATTGTCTCCTTATGCCGTGCTATATCATACTTAGAGAATGTGCTTCACTCATAATGTGATCCTACAACTCTATGTGTATGATTATAGAAAACTTGTGCTTTCATGCATATTGAGCCTTGGCCTATCGAGTTTATGATCTCCATATCTAAGTTCATAGGCTATGTGCTCATACATTCCCAATTGGTTAAGTATCACACTCACTCTCTCTTGAAATTCTACTTTCAAGTGGTACTTAACTAACTCCCTAGGCTACTAACCTCCTCTATGAGATATGATGTTTTTGATAGGTCCTTTTAGGTGATTTGATTCCAAAGGGGGAGAAGTTTAGGATCAAAGCAAGCTTAATGTACAAGACCTCATGAGATAGGGGGAGAAGCCATGAGAAAGGGGGAGGATACATGTAGGGGGAGAAGTCATGAAGGAGATATTGGACTTAGGGGGAGGCCACATCCATGGTGCTACTTCAAACTATATGGGGGAGATGGCTCCCTAATCCAATGAAAAGAGTGGTAATCATTCAAGCAAGTGTAAGAGCTCAAACTTGGTCAATTTTCGCATATTTCATACTTGCTTTGATTGTGTTGTCATCAATCACCAAAAAGGGGGAGATTGTAACGAAAATGGCCCTTGTGCCATTTATATTGTGATTTTGGTGATTGAATGACAACATAATCTTTGGGACTAACAAGTTTATTTAGTGCTATTCATAGGAGTTTAAGTCCCAATGATGATTACAAGTTATTGCATTCAAATGAAGAAAGAAACTATTGAGGCCGGGTCAAAGAGAGGGATGAATTGGACTTGACCCATTATTCATCATAAGATCAAATGTGAGGGTTTTCTGGACAATCTTGTAGAGAATTTAACAAGCTTTCCATAATGTCCGAGATCATCTAAATCGGAGTCCGGAACAAAAAGTTACGGCCCAAATACGAAGACCCTGATTTCTGCACGGAGTAAGATACGCCGATGAGAGCGCCGTATGATACGGCGGATGTTCCGGCGTGAAATATTGCTCAAAATAAATGGTTGATAGCAGCATCTTGTAGAGAATTTCATAACCTTTCCATGAAGTACACGATCATCCAAATCCGAGTTCGGACCAAAATGTTATGGCCAAAATACGAAGACCTTGTTTTCTACTTAAGAGAAATGAACGCCGATGAGCGCCGTAAGGTACGGCGTATGTTCCGGCGTGAAAACTTGCTCAAAATGGATGGTTGATAGCAGAATATTGTAGAGAATTTCATAAGCTTTCCATCAAGTACAAGATCATCCAAATCGAGAGTTCAGAGCAGAAAGTTATGGCCAAGAGAAGATGACCGTTTTTTGTACGGCGTTTTATACGCCGTTCACGGAGGAATATACGCCGTGTAGAACTACATAACTCCAAGAAACATCGTCTCTGCACAAAAGGTACGGCGAAATGTACGCCGCTCACGGAGTAATATACGCCGTTCACAGTTTTCAGGTATCTGAGTAAAACAAAGGTACGGCGTATTATACGGTGTTACTGTTTGCATGAACGGCGTAATATACGGCGTATTTGACCGTTGGAAAAGTGAAAATGACCGTTGGAAAAGCTATACGGCGTATAGTACGCCAATGGAGGTTTGGGGCACGGCGTAATATACGGCGTTCACAGTTTTTGAGCAGCTTTTGAGCAACGGCTAGTTCAACCCTTTGGGCTATATATACCATCCCCATTCGGCCATTTGGAGTAGCTGGAGTCCAGAGAAGTTCGCCTACACCTACAAGACATCCAAGCCACCATTTGTGCTACATAGATCATCCATAGTGAGTAAGAGAGCTAGGATAGACCTAGTGAGTGAATTGCAAGGTGTTGTGCCTTGTGCCTTGGTTCTAGAGTGAACCAACTGTTGTAATCTTGGTGTGCCGGCCTCTTGGAGTTTTGGTGACTCGCTTGGTGTGGAGCGGCGACGACGACTTTGTGCGGGGGAAGAGGAGACCCCTTCCTTGGTGGAGAAGCTCCGTAGTGGAGGCGGCGTCAAGATCTCCGGGAGAGTAGGTTGATGAGAGCAAGGTCTTGGTGACTTGCTCATCATCCCTCTTGAGGAGCCTTTGTGGCGAGCTCAAGGCCTTGACCGGGAAGCAAGACTTGGCGACCGGGAGCATATCCTTTGTGGAGCTCCAACGTGGAGTAGGCGTAAGCCGAACCACGGGATAAATCTTCGTGTCAAGTTTGCATCTCTCTAACCCTTAAGCTTCCGCATTTCATACTTGCAATTTGAGTGCCTTTACCTTTCTAGAGTAGTTTCTTGATAGGATTGGCTCTAGGTTGCAAAACTCTTTGGGAGGATGCAAGCACTAGAAGAAAACCTTAGTTGCACATCTAGGTAGCATGTCTTAGTTTATGTTTGTGCAATTAGCTTTCATGTGGTAGGCCAATGTTTTAGAAAGCCTAATTCACCCCCTCCCCCTCTTAGGCTATCACGAGCATCGATCTCTTTCACTACAACATGGCCAGATGCAAGCGAGACAGTTACTTTATGTGATTATTAATGAGAAAGCATTATAACTCAGTCCATTACTATATAATAAGGTTTACGTCTTTTTAGACAGTTAAAGTGAAAAAAAAAACAGCGCCTAGCTCTACAGATCATTCAGATTTTTGGGAATTTAAGTTGCTTATCTTACAGTGTGCCCAGGGCTAGCATACCCTTGCTCAGCAGAATAATCCAGTACCAAATCGAAGTAAGAAATAGGTACTTTACTGGGCTTTACATGATCATCTGCAGAAAAAAAAAACTGCAACAAATCCCCCATTCCATTTATTATAAAATAAATTTTCTTTTGACAGTATTGCCATTCAAACACAGGTAACCATGTCAGGGATTGCTTCTTCAGTATTGTGCTCAAGCCACAGGATGCTGAACCAAGACATGACAGGTAGGAAATTACAGTGTTTTAATTCCTAGGATACACATTTCTTGAGCATATATATGTTGAGATAAGCATATAATACAAGATAAAGTACTGAAGTACACATAGATGAGGAATGCAGGGTTAACAGTTTACCACCAAGCTCAATAAATGTGTCACCAAAGTTAAGCTAACAATTCTAAGAGAAAAGACTTCTTGAAAAAAAAATGCATGCACCAGTGCATGGCAGCACACTTAGACAGCAATAGCCTCACCATGCTAAATAATTGTTCACCATAAAGGCATAAAGCCTGTACTATTCACCATCACCAAACCTATTGTCACCATCAAATTTCCATTTGACAGAGAAGCCTTCGCAGGAGCACCTTCAATTTGTCAGCCACTTGACACACCCAGTATTAGCATGCTCCACAAATTCCTGAAAAATTTGAAAATAACATGAGCTTGTTAAGGATTCCATTTGTTCTTACTGAACATAGATAGGAGGCATCAGTCTAGTACCTTGAGTGCAGAAACTCATGCAGGGGAAAATGCCGTACACACTAGTTTCCTTGTATGCCTTATTGACACGGCCATTCATTAGATTTATAGTGTAGATCCCATCAACTGTCCATAGAAAAATGGTGCAAATGCCATCCGCAAAGCCAACCACATCAAGCGGGCTCGAGTAGGTGCTAACAGGGAGCAACGACTTAAGACCAATGAATCCGCTCTGTGTCCGTACTACCTTTCCATCGAAACCAACAACGGTACTCGAGCACAGGAAGAGATTGGAGTCCACCACGGTGATGAATCCCAGCCTGCCGTCCTCCATAGCCATGAGAACAATGCGCTTATAGTTGCATTCATCTGGCAGGGCAATCACAGAAATTTCCCTTGTGTCCAAATTGTACTTCAGGATACCTTTGCTGTACCGGCACAGGAAGTAGAGTGCATTCCCCACAAGCGTGCTGGGCGCCAAATGCACGACGCAGTGAGGTCCCTGAGGGTAGGTCCGTTCGTTCCACACATCCGCCTCTGATGAGTAGACGTAGGAGAACATCTGCAAGCCTCTGCTTCCCACCAACACAACGGTGAAGGGTCTGCGACTGCAGTCGAGCCGGCGGTCGCAGGCGCTGCCGCTGGATCCGGCTGCGCAGAGCAGCGCCGCGTTCCAGCTCTGGTTGTCGGCGCGCGCGTTGGACGGCAGCTTGGGAAGCTCCCTCCGCTCGTCGGTGGCCGGGTCCCAGACGACGAGGGCGGCGCCCAGGAGGGTTCCGCCCCAACTGCAGGGGCGCGCCGTGGAGGAGGACGCGGCCGTGGCGGGCGTCGAGGGCGCGCCAGCCGCGGCGCTCGGCGCGGGGCGCGCAGAAGGTGGATGCCGGGACGAACTCCGAGACGGACCCGAGGTTGCAGGCGAAGCCGAGCATCTTGGGCGGCGCGCGGTGGAGCTCGCGCCAGCGGCGGCGGAAATCAGGGTCGTCGAGGATGAGGCGGCGCCAGCGCTTGCAGGCGAGGGCGGCGCGGACGAGGCTCGCGGGGTCGTCCGGCCGAATGCGGAGGAGGACCTCGTCCTCGAGCTCCTCCATGAGCTCCGGCGCCATCCTGCGCGGCGACGGACGCCGGACCCGGGGGGTGGGGGGTTGGGTTTGGTCGGCGGCGGAGACGGAGATCGAGAAGGCTCTGGCGCTCTGTCTGCCGACGTCCAGGACTCGTTCAGGTAAAGCTTGCTGGCCCCCCACGATCGCACTTGAGGGGGTGTTTAGTTCACCCAGTTTGCAAAATGGGGGTGTTTCGGACCGCGTGCACAGAGAGAAAAAAGTGCATTGGGAAGCGCGTAGTTTGCAAAATGGGTGTGGTTTGCAAAATGAAGGGGGGAACTAAACAGGCCCTGAGTTGGGCCGAATCGCGTCCCGATTCGGATTAGGGTGGGCCAAGTTTCCGTCCTTGGTCAAGTTTCGTTTCCTCTTGCCATGCTCCCTCCGTCCTACAGTATAAGCATTTATCGATTTTCGTGGATCACGTTTGACCATTCGTCTTATTCAAAAAATTTATGAAAATATAAAAACAATTATGATATACTTGAAATATATGCGATGATAAAACATGTCAAAACAAAATAAATAATATTTTCATAATTTTTTTTGAATAAGACGAATGGTCAAACGTAAACAGCAGAAGTCAACAAATGCTTATATTGTGGGACGGAGGGAGTATTTTTGTTCTTGGCCACGCTTTCGAACCGGATTTATATTTACTTTTCGTGCATAGAAAGTCCAATCAAAAGTGTACTTTGTCTTCTTTAGTTGATTTTTTTGTGGAGAAGGTTTCAAAGCTAAGCAAACGAACGGTTCAGATTTATCATCGATCCATTCGGCTATACCTTTACTTGTGCTTTCCTTATCCGATGTTTTGGAATTGATCACTGTATTATCATCGGGCTTCACAATGTTTATCAACTTTGGTTTCTTGCCTTTAAATCCAGAATGACCACAAGCAAACCATAAAGACAAAAACTTTGGCAATGATGATGTAGAAAATTTAAACGCCAAAGTATTTTTATGATCAGCCTTTCTAATCTTCACAATGCATTGGCTGATAGAATGTAAAGGCATACTATTGCTAGCAAGTAAATTACCATCCTCAATCGATCTTTTAGAATTATGTATGATAGAATCACTAATGGATGAACTAACTGAAAATACATGATCTGATTGGGAATTAAATGCAAAGCATACCTTATCAAATATATTGGAGAGGCGAGGAGCCTTGATGTGAATGATATCGTACTTCTCTTGATGGCAGCCCACAGCCATGTTCTCCATGGACCGGTCAGACCGGAACGAAGAACCGGTCAGACCGGTGCTTCCAGGGATGCTGGAAACCATCTTGTGTTGACATGCCAATGTTTTCTCCTCGTTTCTTTTGTCACGGTCTTCAACAGTTTGATGTATTAAACTTTTTTCAGCCAGAACTTGTCGTTCAATAATGTGAAAATCACTAGAAAACTGCACGACACCTTCGGCTTTAGAGAAATCAAGTTTGGCTATTTTCTTATGATTGACCTGATTTTGTACAGCCAAACTTGTTTCTTTTAGTTGAACAGATTCAGATCGTTCAGTTGCTATAATAACCGAACTATTGCTCAAATCTGAATCGTTCTTCTTTCCCTTATTGGTTGCCCATTGAGAAAAGTAATTCTGTCTGGATTGTCTAAGAAGCATATCCAGTTCCTGGCGATACTCCTCAGGGAGGTCCTCGTATTTGACTTTTTCATCTAGAAAATCGAATGCTTTGGTTTCAAAAACAGCACATCCCGATTTTGCAATTACTACATGTTTCTGCATATGTGGAGATAAATGCATACTTGCTAAATTTTCACTAATTTGGCTATGGTTATGAATAACACTTTGAGCCAAATTATGATTATTAATATTTGCATATGGTGCTAAAAAAGTAGATGCAACCTCCACTCTAGTAACTTGTTGTGCAGCACATGGTAATTAAGAATAACTGGCCGGATAACTAAAATTAGCATGGCCAATTTCCTCATTCACCGGCATATATCGTGGTGAAACCAAATATTGTGAATTTGCTGCCGATGAATTAAAAGATGAAACATCTTGCTGAATATTACTAGAATCATTAAGACATGGTGCTTCATAAAAATTTGTTAAACTCACAATGTTAGTTTGGCCTTGATAATCATTAACCGGCATTTGAACTTGTTCCGCTGCCGGTGTAGGAGAATAATGTTGCATATTGCTAGTAACATTAAAATCTAAAGTATGCATATTATTTGACAATGGCTTTTGTATGTAACATTCAGAATTATAATTCACATAATTAAAAACATTATCTGAACAATGACTAGCCGATGCAATATGCCTACTAATATCGTTACATCTAGCAACATCAACATGAGGATTTGTGGTACTTGCAAAATAATTATTAGAACCATATAATATATTTGCAAATTGTACCTCGGGCTCGCTGTAGTAGCACTGTTGTGGAGTGTATGGATAGCCCGCCATATATGTCTTGATACTTCAAGTCTTGTGATCAATAAATTCAATTGTTCTTGATAACTTGAGCAATCAATGACCAACTCTTCGCTTCTCTTTTGATCTTCAATATGCAGGAGCAAGCAAAGCACAATGCAATCGGCTTAACACTACCAGAATACCCCCTCTATAGCTACGTCATATTTAGAGTTAGGCACATTTTATTTCATCTTTATAGCTTTGTAGGCACGCTTTCAAAAAACGTGTTTGAAGCGTCTTCGTATGGACCGTGTCAGACTTTGTAGAGACATATTCGTTAAGCGTGTCTATGATAGAAAACAATGTCTCATAGACACGTTTGATGCATGTCTACTCACATTGATACAATTTTATAGACACGTATATATAACGTTCTTATAGTGTTGTAGTTACGTAGTATAGTCACGCTTTATTTTGTGTTAACAAATATTGACACAATCTTCTAGATATATTTATAAAACATATCTACTAATTTATAAAAAGTAATAAAATATTTTAGACTTAAGGAGATATGTACACAATTTTTCATGTGAAATATGTTTATGTAGTGGGCAGGATTCAAACCCAAGATCTCTCGCTTAACACATAGCTTCCTTACCATCTCACCTACACAACGAATATGACTTACATGAGACATGTTTTCCTTTTGAGTTCACCCATGAAGAACCCTTTGTATACTAATTTGATACGCTTTATGATGTGCCTACATGCTAGTCACGATTCAAAGCGTGTCTAACTTTGTATCATTTTGAAACATTTTTAAAATCATGTTAGAAAGCATCTTTATGTGATTATAGACATTGTCTGATACGCTTTGCAATGTGTCTAGACTATAATGACACTTTAAAGCGTTTCTAACTGTATGTCATTTTGAGGTGCTTTCAATAGCGTGATAAAAAGTGTCTTTATAAGACTAATAACGTTGTAAGCTTGTCTAATATCGTGACAACTTGACATGTTGTTAAAATTGCGTCAAAAAGCGTGTTTATGCACCAGTGTAGAGACGCTGTACACCAGCGTTACTATTATAATGTAGCTATAGGGGGTGTTTTCTAGTAGTGTAAACAGCCTGATGCAATGTCACAAATATAGATGCAATCGGTCTAAAAAGACCAGATCCAACTATAGTGGTGAATCAAGATAGTAGATCAATTAGGTTGGCTAGGTCAGAAAAATTCGATTGTTGAAATAACCAGAATATTCTTTCCTAGCGGAGTCGCCAAAAGTATGTTGACACAAAATTCGGCCAACACACAAGAGCACTAGAACGTGTGGGTCACGAATGGACCGAACGGCAGGATGCTGTCTTGACCGGTCAGGCACACCGGTCAGATCGGTGCTTAGGGTTTTGCCCGGATCGATCGTTTCGAGGGGGTAACTATCACGCTTACGTGGTGAAGGACGGCAAGGTTTATGAGCAAACCAGCAAAGGGATAACCAACGCACTTACGTAGCGAAGAACGACTAGTTTACGAGCAAACTAGCAAAGGCCGTCGAAGTTCTCGCCCGGGAGGGGCCCCGTCAAGGCGTGGACGTCGCCGAACATGCCCTAGGTTGACCAGCAAGCCTTAGGACGTCATCTATGGTCGTGGAGATCAGTAGATGAGCAACATGGAGAGGTTGGAAGAGAATTAGGGTTTAGGAGATAAAAAGTAGATGCATAATTGTTTAGATTCGATTGGGATACCCTCAATCGGCCGTGGCCCTTTATATTTAAAGGGAGGGGAGGTCTTACCCCTGGTGGAGTCGAAACTCATACAAATTTCGTGTCAAAATACAACTCCTACTCGGATTCTATAGACCACACCGGTCTGACCTATCAGGGGCACCGGTCTGACTGGTCCGCCCAGGGTGCAGGACTTCCTGAAGCTATATCTCGCTCATCCGAACTCCAAATTGGACGTTCTATGTATGAATCTTGATCTACTCGACGAGAGCTACCCAATGGTAAAGTCCAATCTGCATTCGGAGAACTTTAACCTGACCGGTCTGACCGTTGAAGGCAACCGGTCTGACCTGTCTTCCCAACCGTGCCACTTTTGGATGTCAACAATTTCTTTTCATAGGGAATTTTTTTGAGGGAAATTAAAAACAGAGAATTCTAACCCGAGCGGAATACCAGCCCAATCCCAATCTGTACGCGTGAATAGAACAAGGATTTCCTTTGAACTAACGGTAACGGAACTCCAGGCCCACGTATAATATATATTGTAGGCTTGTGGCTAAATTCGGCCCATGAGAATATAGCTGGCCGCGTACGTGAGTGGCACACTGTATTGTAATAACCTAGTATTGGTCGTGTTTTTTCACCCCCAAAGAAATTAAATAAAACCTATATATGTATGATGGAGGAGACAATAGGGCAAGGATACGCGTGTGAAAATGATGTGTAGTTGCACGGCTCTGAACGCCTCTGATGGGATAACTATGTGCATGTGCATCCGAATGACAGACGGACGATTCAGCCAGCTTGCATCAACAACAGAACAGACGGAAATGAATCCACTAGGGTACAAACCACGGGCCACACAGAGCAGAGATGTGGAAAACGATAGCCGGCTTCCACAATCCTCCCGAAGGAAAACGATAGCCGGCTTCCACAATCCTCCCTAGCCTTCGGGAGACCGCCATTATTTTGAGTGGAAAATGGGAGGAGGCGACGTGCTGGCCGGACACTGGACATAGTGACAGCCGCCATGTGGTCCGCGTAACCTGTGACACCTGCTACATACGTGACAGTGACACACTAAAAAGCTAGCGTCACCCGCCGCCATGCATTGCAACTTGATGCGGTCACGTGTGTGTGGATAGGTGCTAGCATAGGCGAGTCAAATGAATCCGGCTGGCCGGCCGGCCGGCCGGCGAACGGTGCAACGCAGCGCCACCACCACATGAATGCACCTATGGAAGCGGGAAACGTACCAAGATGGCAACTGAAACTTGTATATAAAGGAGTCCAGGGGGTTTCATACCATAATTCAGGAGCGCGACTCACTTCATCCAGAGTCCAGAGAGAGGAGGGTTCCAACAATGGCGAGGCAACATGTTGCTTCCACGCTTGCAGTTGCTCTGATTGTTGGAGCATTTGCATCTTTTCCTACAAGTACATACATGCATGCTCATCTTTCATATATATTCTCTGCTTCCTCTCGCTGTTCCTCTCTAGATGTTCATAATTTGCTGCGAGTAGTGCATAATTAGTAGCTAGAGTAGTGCATTGGAAAAAAGCGTTCAATGAGTCCCTTAATTAATTTGCTTTTTTTGTTTGTGCAACTTAACTGTTGTTGCCCCCTTTGTTTTTTTTTCGAAAGACCCGGACCATTCCGGCGTTAATTAATAAGAAGGCGGAGCATTAGGCCATCCCCAACCCTCCAACTAGGATGGTTTCCATAGTATTAATTACATTGCCACCTAGGACTATTAGCTTACATGGCACTATATTAAATAAGAAAGAGAGTGGAGAGAGGAAGAAACCGGGTCTCATGCAACACCCAGTTTCTTCACGAGAACCTATGCATTGGACACCACCAAGTCATGCATTGGAAGATGGTAGTGTCCTCATGATAATTGAACAACAAATATGATTGGTAGAGATGAGAGAGAATGATGGATTGAGTATTAATTGTGGACCTACATGAAGAAACTATGCATTGAGAGATGTAGTTTCTAAACATAGTGTCTTGCTTAGTTGGCAATATAGACACTATCTATGGACACCATGGGTTGGGAATGGCCTTACAGGCGCCAAGTTTTGAAAACTGTTGAGGTCCAAGACCAGTACAGCCGGGGCATCGGAATAGCCCCCTTTGTTTGTAATGGATAATAGGAAGACATTCCAAGCTAGGCTAGCTAGCCATTTACTAGTATACGAGCAATCAGTCTAGTAATTTTAATTTTCGTGCCTGCACGTCACCGGAGGAATTTTAGGTCGATCATCCAGCATCTACTTCTGCATAGTCACAGAAACACATATTCCTTTTGTTCTGACACGTATTCTGCACTAACATTTAGCACGTGCCTCATTCCTTTCGTGCTTAATCGGATAAACCGTGCAGCCACTCATCATACCCACGTATGTGTCTCTATAGTTAAGATTCGTACAACGATCCCTAGTTTTGTTTTTTTGGCAAAGACAACGATCCCTAGCTAATTTCAATGCATAAGCAACATCATAGATAGATAGAGGTGTTTTACGGTGATTGAAAGGAGGTATCTTTGCTATTTTGGTAGGGTATCAGGAGGTACATGAGATACCTTTTCTATTTTGGTACCGTTTGTTATCTTTTTCAGGTACCTCTTGGTACCTTCTAGTACTTTTTATATTTCAACCGTTGAATTTAGCCTGATGAACGATCCTAATTTGTTTTAACCATTGTAAAATTACTCAGACAGATATAGTGGCATCAGCTGCTTAACTATGGCTCAGTGTGAAAATTATCTGGGCGCAGGCGTGCGATCGATCGGCGTGTGCTACGGCGTGGGGGCCAACAACATGCCGTCTCCGAGCGACGTGGTGCAGCTGTGCAGGTCCCGGGGCATCAACGGCATTCGCATCTACTTCCCCGACAAGCAGGCCCTGGACGCCCTGCGCGGCTCCGGCATCGGCCTCATGCTCGACACCAGCAACAACGTCCTCGGGCAGCTGGCCTCGAGCCCCTCGAGCGCGGCGTCGTGGGTGCAGAGCAACGTGAGGCCCTACTACCCCGCCGTGAACATCAAGTACATCGCCGTGGGCAACGAGGTCCAGGGCGGCGCGGCGCAGAGCAGCATCCTCCCGGCGATGCGGAACCTGAACGCCGCCCTGGCCGCGGCGGGGCTCGGGAGCGGCGGCATCAAGGTGTCCACGGCGGTGCGGTTCGAAGTGATCGCCAACTCCTTCCCGCCGTCCAGCGGCGTCTTCGCGCAGGGGTACATGGCGGACATCGCGCGGTACCTGGCGAGCACCGGCGCGCCGCTGCTCGCCAACGTGTACCCCTACTTGGCCTACAGGGATAACCCGCGCGACATCAGCCTGGGGTACGCGACGTTCCAGCCGGGCACGGCGGTGAGGGACAGCGGCAACGGGCTGACGTACACGAACCTGTTCGACGCGATGGTGGACGCCATCTACGCGGCGCTGGAGAAGGCCGGCGCGCCCAACGTCGGGGTCGTGGTGTCGGAGAGCGGGTGGCCGTCGGCGGGCGGGGTCGGGGCGGGCGTGGAGAACGCGCGGAGCTACAACCAGGGGCTGGTGGACCACGTGGGCCGCGGCACGCCCAGGAGGCCCGTGGCGCTGGAGGCCTTCATCTTCGCCATCTTCGCCGGGGACTTTGGGCTCTTCTACCCCAACAAGCAGCCCGTCTACCCGATACGCTTCTAGCTAATTGCATATTTGCATTGCTCCAGCCAGGGGCGAATCCAGCGTGGGGCCTGGAGCCCTCCTACCCCTGCGCAGTCCATGGGAGCCCCCTGAGCCCGCCCCCCACCCAAAAAAAAATTTCAGCCATGGAGGAAGAGGAGGAAGAAGAAGAGGAGGAATGAGGAAGAAAGAAAAATAAGCCCCTCCTAACTTCAAATCCTAGATTCGCCACTGGCTCCAGCGATCGCTAATCCGCTACCAATACAATAAGCTACATGCAAAGCAATGGTAATAAATAAAGTGCAAATGTGCACGTATATGCATGAAATTATGAATCTCTACCTATATAATAATATAAAAGGAGGACAGTTTCGTACGTCGTTGACCAAGGAAGTGTTTGGTACGTCGGCTGATGTCATCAGGTCATGCTCTTACGTCATCGACCCATCGTCTCCACATATTGATCCCTCCACTACCGGAGATACCCTCATCGGTACCGGGTCATAACCCTCATAGGTACCGGTTCTGGAACCGGTACCGCGACACCATGACTAAAGGGGTCGGCCTTTGGTACCGGGTCCAGAACCGGTACCAAAGGGAGCCTTTGGTACCGGTTGGTAACACCAACCGGTACCAAAGGGACCGCCACTCCCGTACCCATCCGCCATCCTTTTTTCTTTTTCTCATTTTTTTCTTTTCTTTTTCTTTTCCCCACGGCTTCTCAGAGAATCACAACTTCTGTTTCTCAACGAATTACAATCACAAGAATCACGAGATCACAACAATACATTTCACAAGAATCACGAGATCACATCTAGATCGATTTCAGTAAGAAGATCCAACAAAAGAGTTCATCATCTAGACATTCAAGCAATATACACAGCAATATACACAGCACCAATTCTAAATCCAATTCAGTTCATCGTCAACTAGATTTTACAAGCAAACACAGAATCATATCCACCAAACCCTCTCATCTAACAGCACCAAATTGAAATCCTCCTCATGCATGGGCACCAATCATCCACCGATGGCCACATCTAAGAGGGAGAAAGAATCGGCAAGAGATAATCAGTAAGAGGGAGAAAGAATCAGCAGGAGAGAATCGGCAACAGAGAATCACCT
>CM014271.1:83955614-83970610 GCA_004135705.1 Alloteropsis semialata | reverse complement strand
CAGCCGGCCGTCCACCGCACAAGCACCACCACCAACGCCAGCCACCGCTCCCCTTGCCCCGAGCCTCGCAGCACCGCCGCCTCGCCCCACCAGAGCCGCCGCCTCCGCTCTCCGCTCGCTGCCGGTGCCCGCATCTCCCGCGCCGCTTCAGCCCCAGGTGAGGAGGGGATTGGATCCCCCTCCCTCTCCTCCATCTGGTGCGCCCCCTCCTGGCCACCGCCGGGCCCAGGAGCGCCGGCGTCGCCATGGCGCCGCCGCGCCGCCGCCCTTTCCCTCCTCTGCGTCGGGCCGAAGAGGAAAGGGAGGAGAAAGCCGGCCACTTCTCGGAAAACCCCCTGCACCTTTCTGTTTTCAAATATGAGTCCTTCCCCCTTTAGGTTTAATCCAAAGAAGCCCCTGATCTTTTGGATTATTCCCAAATATACCCCTGGCAGTTATCAAATACCCCAACCACTTATCCAAATTCACAACCATGTCCTTCCACCTTACAAAATCTTCACAAGAAAGTCCCTGGCCCTTTATAATTATTATAAAGAGGTCCTAAACCCCCCGTTTAAGCCCTAAACCTCTCTAAACTCGTCATTTCATGCGCCAAATTTCTCCGGATTCCCACCAAACTCAACCATGCCTATCTTTCATCCATTCCGGCCGAGCTTTATACAAATCATCCCAAAATAATTCCTTTTCCTATTTTATTTTGTTATTTCCTGTTTCCAACTCATCGGTAAAGGAATGTGTTTTCTTATTTTGTGTTTGTGATCGTGCCCTAGACGACGGAGTGAACGAGGAGGAGCAGTACCGCGAGCAGGACTACGCAGGAGAGTACCGCGAGCCCGACCCCGAAGAGTTGTACCGCGAGCAGGAACTCCCGGAAGCTTTTGTTGACGGCAAGTCCAATCCCATCCTTTGATGCATGTTTATCCCATGATTTATAAACACAACCTATTAAGCCTTTGATAATTGCATTGTCTTATTCAAAACCCGATTGGTTAGCCACCCCTTGATTGCTATGACATTCCTTGATCACCTAGTTATCACTAAATATGATATGCTCTGTTTAGATGATAACCAAATATAGAATGCTTAGGATTTGTTACTCATTACTCAATCATGACTATACACTTGTTTTATCAAAGAATAAATGTGTGAGTTGGAAAATGGGTTTTGGGCTTGAAAAGTAAGAAAATGTGTTGGATAAGATGGATGGGCATGACTTTGTGAAATGCCAAAAAGGAGGCTTGTACCTTTGTGGTTAAGCAAGTTGGGAGATATCCATTTTGTCCGGTTTTAAACCGAGGTGATGTGTCATCTTGCCTAACCCAACTTATCTCGTACAACCACTCGACTCTTGTATGGTGCAAGGGCTTAGTCTAAATCCCACTAGCCGTCTGTTAGTTGTCTGGAGGCAGGTGTGCAGCGGGAAAACCAAGTGCCGTCTTAGTGACATGGTTGCCGACTTTGTGTCATAAACCCCTTGGTGCTTTCTCGTGATGGCTAGGCAGTTTTGGCTATGGTGGGTAATGGCTTCGATAGGATCCGCACTGACACTAAGGTGATCGTGTTGCGGTACCCTACTTGTGGTGAAAGTGTACACCTCTGCAGAGTTTCCTAATCTATTCGAATAGCCGTGCCCACGGTTATGGGTGAGTTATGGCTTGGTCACAATACTAAGGTTTTGGGATGGGTTGGAGTGTGTGGTTTTGGAATGAGTTCGGCTTTGTGCCAAAAGCTACGGCGGATGGGAAATCCGGTAGCACTAAAAGTTTGGATCCTTTGTGGATCAACCCCACTTAATGACTTGTTACTAAAACTTGCTTTGCCAAAATATACCTTGATAAACCCGTGCATGTGTTAAAACTAGCTTTATGGCAAAAATAAACCTAGCCTTATCCTTGATATTCCTTGTGCATAATTCTGTGTTAACCCCTCCGTGGGTGTGATTGGGCTTGCTGAGTACTTTTGTACTCACCCTTGTTGTTGCTAATCCAGAAGAAGACCCGGACTTTGTGGTTGAGGACGCTGAATAGGTGGTCGCTTCCGCACCCAACTTTGCCTGTGGAGTTTGGTCCCGCCCAAGATGGCTTCGCTGTCGCAGAACTCTGATCCCTTGGTTGAACCGTTCTGGTTCATCCTTTGGCTTACCGTAGTAGTCTACCTTTTAGCTATCTTAGTTTGTATCAGGTGCCCGCCCCCTCGTGGGTTGTAAGTTCTGAACTATCTGTTGAATAAATGTGTATCAGTCTCCTGGGACTGATAATTTGTATCACATTTAGTCTCTGCTTAGGCAGGGGCGCTTCAGGTGGTATCAGAGCCGTAGTTGGCTGTAGGACGTGACCTCTAGGACGGTTAAGCCCTTTTGACCAAGACTTAGGTTTTATAAAAACTTCTTGCTTCCTATGCTCTTTTGCAAAAAGTAATTTACCCCTGTTCTGTTACAGATGGCCACCGAAGGATGGATCACCAGCCGCTGCTTGGAGGAACCCGGCTTTCCCAAGTTGCTCTTTGCCTGCTTGGACAGAGTCGGCATTTATGAGCGTCCGGAGTACACCATCATGGAGTACGAGGACCGTGGAACCCCCCGGTGCGAAATCACCATCACCGTCGCGGCTCCATGGCCGAGCAGAGCAGACTGAGATGATGCGTTGGAGAGGACGAGCGTGGCCGGCGTGAGGAAGGGGTGCGAAGTTGGTGCGGCTCTAGGCTCAGCGGCGGTCGTCCAGCTTGGCGGCGCAGTGAGGTTGACGCGGAGATACCGTCGTCGCAGTGTGATCCTTCTCCTGCTCCGATTTCTCCTCGAGCTACTCCTTTTCCTCCTCCTCCTCTCCCAATTCTAAATTTGGCGACGGGGTGGAGCAGGGCCTCGCCCCTTTAGCGGATTTGGGAGAGAGCAAAGAGAGAGATGGGGATGAAAATAGAGAGGGGTTTGCATTGCATGGGCGAGGAGGAAAGGCGGTGGTTGGGGGCTTGGGGCTCGGCTGGCAAGATGCCGTGGGCGTGCGGTTTCCTTGGGAGCCAAGGGAGAGCGGGCTGCGGCGGAGGCGCGGAGCACGTGGGGGAGGGCGTCGCGGAACGGGGGCGTCGCGGCGCGGTAGCGTAACGGAGAAGGGGAGACTCCGGGTAGAAGACGGCACTGTGTGCCTGGGCCCGCTTGGCGGTGAAACAAAAGGGAGGGGAGAGAGGATGGCGCTGTGCTGGTGGGCCGGACGGCTTTGCTGGGCCGGTTGCCGGAAAGAATAGAAAAGGGAGATGGAAAAGGAAATTGGGCAATTATTGTTCCTCCCATCAAATGCTTGGTGACTATATGTTTAACATTTCTGCAGCAGGTATTTTTCAATTCATGCTTATGGTAGACACCTGGCAATATAGAAGGCACACACAACTCTGCTTGTTTTGGCTATGCATGCTATGGCGAACCATCCTAATCAGGTTGTTTTTGCTAGCTGTTATTGGATTCAGTAGTTCATAGTTGGCTATTGTGCAGAAAAAGGAGGTGCAGGGCAACTGGAATCACCGTCTGCTATGAAATGTTTGCCAAAGAGCGCTGCTGGAACAAGACACTTTGCTGTCGGGTTCTCTTGTCTTGATCTTTAGGACCAGAAGTTTGCCTTTGTCAGTTTAGTCGCTTGGAAAGGCTTGGGTGTACCTTTGATCTCCTTAACTAAGGCCTTGTTTAGTTCGCGCGAATTCGATCGAATGCACTGTAGAAAAATGTATTGGGAATCGAAAAAGCAGAAAGGGAGCACGTTGTTCAAAACGTAAAACAGAGCGCGAATTCGATCGAATCGAGCGAACTAAACAAGGCCTAATTTCCTTTTTTCTTAAACCTAAGCGATGTCTTGCTTGTGTGTTCACCAAGTCTGATAACGTGAATACTGAACAGTGTCCGTTTGCATTGCAGCAGGTACTGTGATTGACGTTTCATTACCGAGATGGGCAACCACTATTGCCAGTGTGGAGTTCAGTTTCATCCTGAACACGGTGTCATCAGCGCTCAAAATTCAGAGCCTATCCATCCAAAGTTCAGTTTAGATCCAAGGTTCCACTAAAGGTCAGAACTGGGGCATACCTCCTCACTTGAATTCTCCTGGATTGCTAAAAAAACAGCTGTACAACCCAAAGTTCGGTTGATCTGAATTTCTAAAAAAATGTTTCATGTAATCCATTTTGTGTCGCCATGTCATTATAAAAAAAAATCTCAGGTCGCCATGTAGCTTCAGCAGAGAAATGTTTTGAGGTTCTCGTTTTCTCTGCTATTCCCCTCCGGCGTCCGCTGCACTCGAAGAAAGAGAAGGGGACCAGTATGTGGGAACAGAAAGAAAAGAGAAGCCATGGAGTGCTTTTGGTTTTTGAACCTTTCACATTCTGTATGCAAGTTAGAGAACCATCCTTGCGCCTTTTAGCTGCAGCATTTGCAGCAGGGTCAGAAGGCCCGGGGACTCGCTGTATCCGATTCAATTTTCCAAATATTGTTGGATCATGTGCTACCCTTGTTGCTCATCCAGTATAGCTGGACATCATCACTGAAAGTAAAATGTTTCACCGGCAAACCAGCATATCCATATAACCACCATAATGGAAAACTACTGTGCAAACCACCAAATAAAATTGTTTCTGCAGAGTTCTGCTAGATGTTGATGTATGCATATCATACAGTCATTCATACGTACATCTCACCAGTAACAAATTACAGCTCTATACTAATGCTATTCCAGAAACATTAGGAGACAAAACCAGATAGATGGAAAAAACAATTAAACGTGGCACATGCGTCGAACTTGACATGGCTTCACTCAAGAAGAGCCGTGCAAAGAACTCTGATCACCAAGACCTTCAGTGTTCACTGTAAATCCAAACCCCATTGCCTTCAACCCTCCATGTGATGATCCTCGCTTTTAGGGCCTCCCTTAGTTGTCTAGGCGAGGACTGCTCTCTGCATGATGCCGGCCATGAATTTAGTCAAATTCAATCAATCAAAAGTTCATAAATTCTAAGCCGAGGTACCATGGGAACAAATTCATATACTCTACTGAAGTATATTGGCAAAATGTAACTCTCAATTGGCAAAATAGTATGGAGTTACTTAATGACAGGCTTAATTGCAATATTAGGTATCTTCATTGTTACAGCAATCTACAGTACCGATATTTTGTAATCAGAACATGTTCGATCAGTTCATTTCCAAGAACCATGAACAATTGTCAATTTTACAAGTATTGGATCAATTTGAATTGGAACAAAACAAAGTCTAATTGCAACATCTATCACACTTTCATATATTTACTGAAGGCACAAACTCTAGAGAATCAAAGATTGTACCTGGAGTGTAGAAGCTCATGTAGGGAACAACGCCATGGAAACCATTGCCCTTATATACCATCACCCCCTTGCCACATTCTAGATCGACACTAAAGATTCCTTCAGCTGCCTCAACAAGAAGAACTCTAATTCCATAAGCAAATGCAAGGAATAGAGAAGATATTGGGAGGGCATCAACGCCAAGCAACTTCTGGAGGTCCACAATTCGGATCTTGGTCCATCCATTCTGTCCATTGGCACTTTCTTGGATCGACCACACCGAGAGAATGGCGGTGGCCCCATCAAGCTTAGCTACTCCCAGTCTATCTTGCTCCATCGCGATGATCGTTGTCGCACAACCACAAGCCTCTGAGGGTAGGTTCATAATAGAAGTCTGAGATGAGACCAAACTATACTTCAAAATGCTACAGCTTGCATCAATTGAGAAGTAGATTGTGTTCTTCACGAGGGCAGGCGGTCTACAGCGAACACCAAACTTGGGGGCAGGAGAGACGAAGATAGGCTTGCTCCAGAAACCGGCATTAGAAGAGTACACACGTATCCATAGGTCCTTGGGGCCCCTGCCTAAGGCGACGACGATGAAGGGCCCGCCCTGACAGTCGAGATGGTCACAGTCATCGCCAGCAGCACAGAGCACCCCTGCATTGTCGGCAAACACGGGGGGCAGCACATGTCGACCGTATGCAATCGGGTCCCAGACGACGAGGCCACCGGTGCCGATCACGCATCCGAGGAGGATCCGGCCATGACGGGCGTCGAGAGCGCGCCAATTGATGTGGTCATCGTGGCGCGGGCAGACGCGGGAGGTAGAGACGAGGCGGGAGATGTAGTCGCCGTCGGTATCTCTCGAGTTGATCACGAAGCCCAGCATGGGGGGCGAACGGTGGAACTCCCGGAAACGGCGGCGGAAGTGGGGGGCGGAGATGATAGCGTACCATTGCTTGCACACGAGGGAGGCGAGGACGAGGCTCTCGGGCTCCGCCGGAGGGAAGCGGATGAGGACCTCCTCGACGAGCTCTTCTAACAGCGGCGTGGAGCTCTCTTCTATGGCGAGCCCAGCGGCGAGCGGGTCCTCGACGATCTCCTCCAGCGGCGCGGTGGAGAGCCCGGCGGCGAGAGGGTCCTCGACGACCTCCTCCAGCGGCGCGGTGGAGAGCCCGGCGGCGAGAGGGTCCTCGACGACCTCCTCCAGCGGCGCGGTGGAGAGCCCGGCGGCGAGAGGGTCCTCGACGACCTCCTCCAGCGGCGCGGTGGAGAGCCCGGCGGCGAGAGGGTCCTCGACGACCTCCTCCAGCAGCGCCATGGAGCCTGCTTCTAGGGAGAGCCCGGCGGCGCGGCGAGCGGTCGGTCGGGCAGCGGAGGCGGAGCGAGCGGTTTGGTCGGTGAGATTGTTTGGGGACGACGCGAACGCGCCGCGGCTGCGATGTGTGCTCTGTTGCGGCTCTGCTCTTGAAGAGAGGGCCTGCCAGGTGGGGCCTAGGAATCGGCGACCTGCACATGACCCACGAGTCAGCTGAGCCCAATCCATTTATTCACTTTTGGCTAACTGAACATGACTGATAGTAGAACGATTCTCAAGCAAAGCAATATATTAAATGAGCAACATGGGTAGAACATGATCCAACTTTTTATCTGAAAAACTGAATCACATTCGTTGAGCCCTCCATCATTCTGAAGAGCACAACTATAGTTCCACCAACTGACATGCAGAATGTGGAAGATTCTAAAATCAATGCCCATATTATCCTGAAGCTTTCAGTCCAGTCAGTCCTCATGTAGCTACCATTTTACCATACTACCCATTAATGGAACTTTGAATTTAAACTGAATTTTGGATGGACAAGCTCTAAATTCGGATGAGGCTCCTCATTGACGACACCGAGCTTAGGATGGAGCCAAACTGCACACGGGCAACTGAGTTGGTTACCAATCTTGGTGTGCCTAGGCAAGTTCTGCGAGCTTGTCGCGCCACAAATTCTATACCATACAAAATAACACTGTTGTTGTTATATGATTCATCATTAACAGTTTAGTGTGGCAACATTTCATCTCAGAAGGCTACCACCCTGCAAGATCCGGGTCACATTTATATGTTTTAACTTTCATTCAAGAAAAACATTTTAGTCAACAGTTGATATAGAGCGACCTAGTTTCTCATGAAACCACAATTGGCAGAGCCATGGGAGTCTCGCCACCCATTTAATCACAATAAATGCAATGCAAATGGACCCTGTTCATGTCATACTGCAACTGAACCACAGAGAAAGCAAGGCACATGTCTAACATAGATGACTTCATTTCCATGAGGAACTAACCATGAACATGAACTGACCACTTAGATGATGACTAATTTTGAAATGACAAATTTGGCAGTAAGAACCACAATGGACATCTGAGACTTAACTAGTTTTTCAGGAAAAACAGAGCAACATATTCGGTTCCAGGTGGCTGTGTTAAGCCTGAAATGAAAAATATTCAACTGAAATATTAAAACGATATTTAGTTTCCCTGATTCATGATCATAACAATTCGGCGAGAAGTGTGTTAGCTGACCAAGGTAAGCAGCACTGTCCTTAACTTCAATGACCCAGATCTACATCTTGCAAGAGCTACATCTTGGTCAAAACACAAGCAAGACAATGTTTAGGTAAGAAGCAAATTAGTTAAGGAGATCAAAGCTACAGACTAGGGAATGTCTTTTCAGACAATGAAGCTGACACACAAATTGCAAACAACATCATGTCCTAAAGATCATCAAGACAAGAAAACCTGCCAGCAAACTAGTATATTCCACCAGCAGCCTTTGTCAAGCATTTCACAGCAGACAATGATTCCAGTTGCCCTGCACCTCCTTTTTCTGCAGAATAGCCAACTTTGAATCCAACAACAGCCAGCAAAAACAACTTGATTAGGATGGTTCACCATAGCATGGCCGAAACAAGCAGAGTTGTGAGCCTTCCATGATGCCCGCACATTGGTTCAAGCAATCATGCATAAAAGCCCTTACACTTACTATGGTTTGTCAAACTTATCAAACCATGTACCAGAAAAATGAATAATGCTTTTAGGTGGAGACAAAAGCAAACATAACAATGGCAATGCAATAACATGGGGAGCCAAAGGAAAAGAAATGAATAGGTAGTTTGCACGTTCATCCCCAATAAAGAAACATGTGGTGATCAAGGTACTCATTTCTAAACAATTGATGCATCAAAAAGATTGAATAAGTGAAAACTCTGAAGTTTGAACCTCCCATGTATAATTTTGCACAAAGGGACTCATATTCATTCCAGGATTGTGACTTCCAGACAAGCCAGAACACTTGAAGGCCAACAGACTAAGACAACACTAAGCTACTGATAATAAAGTGTTGTCCCACCCACCATTAAGCTTATGATAACACTACCATATCCATAATTCAGTTTACCCTTGACCGATAAGCACACAATTGAGCAACTTATGTTTGTTAAGCGCTTAGTGGGACCCACTATTTGTCCCTCACCTGTAGAGTTGTAAAGGCTACCAGTGCTGCTAGAATATACAATTTTGACAAATAATGTCAGATGATTTAGAACTTAACTGCCCTCAATGAACACTAGTTATTAATCAAACGCAAAAATCGGTAACCAAATAGGCAAACAGCGGCAACTATCAACGGTTGCATTCATTTCTTGAGTAAAGAAACTACCTTCCTCTATTTAACACTGATATCATACACATTTCTAAGTTGCCAAGTGATGTTAACAGACCATAGAAAAGAATATAAAACTTCAAATATATGCAAAATGTTCTGCTTTCTTCCCTGCTGGATGTATTCCTAGGGCAGCTCAAACTTAAATCAGTTTTAAACATGGGTATAAAGGATGCATAAACTCCTATGCATGTCAGCAAATTTAAAGATTAATAATCCACAACAAAGAATGAAATCTAGGCACCAATAACACAGGTTTATAAGGCATTGCGATATTCCACTTTCAAAGTCATATTATTCTTGAGCACATATACAATTCATAAATTCATCCTTACTACTGAAATGGCACTCAACTGAATATGTGTCAATTACAAATAAGCAAAGCCGTACTGGTTAATGATAGGCAGGACACATTAGTAACTGGAGTGTAGAAGCGCATGCAAGGGAAATGAGGAAGGCCAAAGTTCATTGCATACCTTTTTTACCAGGTTGGACTTTGGACCTATGGTGAAGACCTCATCAACTAACTGACCACAGAAAAACGATACCAAGGCCATCAGCACAGCCAATTACATCAGGCAAGGTTGAGTGATCCGACCTGCTTCTCAGACAGGTGGGGCCAGAGAAGCAGCCAGAGTGGGGATCAGGTCACACAAACCGCTCAGCAAACTCGCTCTCTCCTTTCAGTAAATGCTCTTGATGTAGCTCAAATCAACAGGAAACATTTCCAGTTAACTGAACACAGTTGATCTGTTTACAAACTATGAATCGGATCAGCATGCTATATATGCAGTCCAGATATTCAAGCACCCAGAACATGAAGATACCAAGATCTATACGGACATAAGACATTCAGGCATTCAAAGCCCTTAGGCAACAAGAGACACAAAAAGTGATCTAGAGAATATCAAGTGCAGTTGCGGGTACACAAACTGAGCTATTACCGCAAAACTTTCTTCAGCACCATGGACATATCAAATAGAAGGCTGACATACTGCTTGGGCAACATTTCTCACTTAAACAAGGAAAGTTTGGAATCAAGGCACATGTCAAGCATAGGCCGATTTCAATCATTTCAAAGGCCTGACAAGACCTTCAGTAAACCAGAACGAAGGTTACTGATTTATGGTCACGTCGGGTTTAATTAGTAGAACAATTGTTGACATCGATGACCGACTGGAAAACCAATTAAATCATACAGATTGGAACCTAAGGAACAAGGATGTAATATTTGGTCCCAAGTAGTAGGGAACTGAAAATTAACTTTGGCCAAATATTAAATGGTAACATAGTTTCCTAGTCATTTTTGTGGATAATTTGACGTTAAGAGTGATATGGTAACACAGTTTCCTAGTCACTTTTTCACCACCACTCCACCAATCAAACACACTTGAGAATCATTAAGAAACTATAAATCACAATGGAAAGAAATACTACTCTTTGTTTAGCATAGATATCACCAATTCACCATCCATGTTTCAATTTTGTGAAGTGACAATGAAAGATGAGAGACAAGGAATGTACAGGGTTAAAGCTAACCCCCGGAATGGCAGTAGCAACACAGTTCTATAGATATCCTACATTTCATAAATCCAATTTTTCTTGAGAAGTGCATATCATCGTCAACATTTTCATGCAATTAACTGAAACATTCTCAGTGAATATCGAAACCATACCTGGATTGCAGAAGTTCACATAGGGAACAAGATGGTAGTGGCTTAAACCGTCTCCTATCTTCCTAACACTGCTGGACCTTATGTCAACAGCGAAGAAGAACCCACCAGACGTCTGCACGAGAACAGCTCCAACACCATCCGCAAAGCCAACCACTTGAGGTGGCCTCAAGAGGGCTTCAGCTGGGAGCAGAGTCTCGAGCTCGACTACTCTGCTCTGTACCCAACCTGCATCTCCATCCAAGCCAACCTCTTGCGACCACAGTAAGAGTCTGGACCCAGTGGTGGTGGCCAATCCCAGGCCACCCTCCTCTGCCGTTGTCGGAGCCATGTACCACTTGAATGCTGCTGCAGGTGGCAGTTTAATCAAAGAAACTTCTCGTGTGACCAAATCATGCTTCAGGATTCCTGCGGACCCTTCAAACAAAAAGCAGAGCGCTGCCCCTCATTCTAACACGGGCGTTGATGTGATGAACAGAAGTCAGCTCAGTCCATGAGCTAGCCTCAGATGAGCAGACACAGACGGTTGCATACTTTTCAGCATTGTCTGTTCCCACAAAGACAACAAGGAAGGGGCCGCAACCGCAGTCGAGATGACCGCAGCCGGCCGCAGTGCAGAGCCGGTGACGGGGTCCCACACCCCGAGATTGTCCTCCTCTGGGTGCTGCCGAGAAAGGGCTGATCAGGACGCGCGCGTCGACCGCGCGCCAGTCCGCGTAGGGCGGGCGGACGGCGGAGGCGCGGGCGGAAGGAGGACGCGGCGGGTTCGAAGCGCATGGGAACCCTGCCGCAGTAGAGGAAGCCGAGGATGGGTGGCGCGCGGAACCTGCCCCGGAATCGGGGGCCGGAGACGAGGCGGCGCCAGCCCTTGCAGACAAGGGCGGCGCGGGCGAGGCGCGCCGGGTCGTCCGGCGGGCAGCGGAGGAGGATCTCCTCGACGACGTCGTGCACCAGTGCCGGCACCGGCGGCGGCGTCTCCTTATGTCTGGCGGGATCGGGCCCCGGCGGCGGCGGCGCGAGGATTTAGCCGGGGACTGGTTGTGGATTCGCGGGTGAGAGAGACGAGGAAGGGGAATTGGTGAGTGGTGACGCTTGTCTGCTTGCTACCTGGTCCGGTTCAACCAGGTTGAGGAGTCAGACTGCCAGGGGCTCCTATCTGCCACGTGGGGGGGTTTGGGATTCGGTTCAGAATGTCCGAATTTCGGCAAAAATTCACTCGTTTTGGCGACGACCAGAATGAAATCGAATAGGTAAAACAAATTCTCCAAAGTTGGTTTTTTTCAGCTATTGCTAAGATATACTACCTCCATATCCTTTTATTTGACGTTGGTTAGTTTATTTTTGAACTAACTAACGTCAAATATAATGGGTTGGAGGGAGTATAAAAGTCCACATACTCCTCTCTGTGCAAAAATTATGAATAAATAAACGTTTTCCTTTTGCTCTCTTCCTCCTTAGCTCTATAGTACGACTCTCCCACTATGTACTCTGCTAGAAAAGCTCAATGTCTTAATTTTATTCAAACTCTTCTTGCAAAATTTCATTCAAAAGTAAATTTGTTGACCGGTGAAGCAACTGAATATCTGTCCAAGTTTTCCGACCAATTTTAATAACATCCGAATTTTTCTGCATTTTTAAATCCCAGAACAAGCTCCCTCCTCCACTTTCTTCCCCGGCGAGCTCCACCCTCCTCCCGCCGGTGAATGCGATGCCAACAGATGCTGTGGATATACACGTGCACGAACTGGATGGATCAGTTCATGCCTGCTTGCCTGGTGTACAAGCAATATATGAAGTTGTTGTCTTGTTGGCTTCTCGGGTCAAAAACGCATATATATAGTCACTTTCAAGCTATGGATGGAAGCCAACAGAAATAAGGTAGAAGCTATGCTATTCTGATTAGCGTTCCACGAGATATTAGCGTTGGTTGGTTTTCCAGGTGTGACGAGAGAGACCGACGATCCGATCCTTGCATGCTCCCTGTGCGGGACGCGGCGGTGAGAGGTGCATGACGTGTACCATTGTACCAAGCGCGCACAGCGTGTCGGGTGAGGTGGCTAACACGTCCAGCGCGCCGGGATTCCCATAACGGCACGGATATAACATAATACCGAAGTAACGTAACGTTAACGACACGGATATTATATTTGGTTACCATAAGACCAGTTTTAATAGAGACTTTTATTATACAGTTATCTCTAGGGCGCCAGATGCGCGAGAGAGCTTGTACACGTCGCCGATCTCTAGGGCATCACGCTTCTGCCGCCACCGCTGCCAGATGCGCGAGAGGCCGTGGAGCCGTGACTCCGTGAATGGACGAGGCAAAGGCAGCGCGTTTGGTTACTACAGTGAAATTTTTCACCTAAGGAATTTTTCTTGCATGGAGTACTAAATGAAGTCTATTTGCAAAACCTTTTCACAGATGAGTGCAACTTCGCGCGACGAATCTAATGAGCCTAATTAATCCATGATTTGCTACAGTAATGCTACAGTAATCATCCTATAATCATGCGGTCAAAGCCCTCATTAGATTCATCTCGTGATTTACACGGGGTTGTGGAGGTAGTTTTGTAAACTGACTTTATTTGATACCTAATTAGCGGTCAAAGCTACATTTATTACGCGGCAAATTTTTTACGGGGGCTTTTTTCTGGATGCTTTCATTAGTTCATTGTTGGGCCAAGGTGGTGATGGAATCGTGGATGTACGAGACTACGAACTACGAGAGAGTTCGGTGTTGCTCGGTTTTTCGGTGGAGAAAGTTTGGAAACCGAAGCTAACACCGTAGACCGAACTTTGGAGAAACTAGAACCGAAGCCGACACCGAATACCAAAAAAACTGAAGATTTCGGCTCGGTTGGTTCGGTTCTCGGTAAAAATGCCCACCTTTAGTCAGGAGGACTAAAAGGTGAACTAAAAATAGTAAAATTTAGTTCTAACCTAACTAATAGTTTACTCTATTTTATTAGTCCTCAAAGCCCACCTATCTATACTATAAAGAGGGAGAGATTTGGTGTCAAATCCTACACAACCATAAACCTACCCTCATCTCACTAACCATCCTTTTGGGCCCACGTAGCAGGTAGGACGAAGACCAAAGGGGAGGGGGGAGAACGGTTTTGCCGTTGTTTCCCTGTGAAAATTCCCGAACGCACCTGATTTATTTTCACCGCGGTTCTTTCTTACCCACCGGGCCCACTTCACTCTCCCCGCGTAATTTTCCCCGTGCAATGGAGCCCTAATCGCGCCCTAAACTCCTCCATCCGCGCCCACCGCGCCATAAACTCCTCCTTCATCCCTGACCCTACTTGACCGCCAAGCTAATGAGTCCTCATCCGTGATTCGTGCCCTTTATTCAGCCCGACGGTGGAGCCCCTACAAAATTCTCGACGCTCGCTTCGTTTCTTTTGGCATTACAAAATTTCATTCTCTCTCATGGCGGCGGCTCAGGGGCACAACCCGGCATTGGCAGAGCTTGCAGCTCGCTGTCACCGGCGGTACGGTTAGCAGACCCCTGTCGCCGGAGGCACGTTAGTGGTGGTGCGGCACCTTGTTCGGATGGCGACATGTCTCGATGGCATCATGGGGTAGGTCTCTTCTGCAGGCATGGCTGCGCCGGTGAGGGCCACCTCCCCATGGCGACCTCCCTCGTGCATGGAAACGGCGTGGGCGAGCTCGAATGTGGTGGCGGCTGTGCACCCACTGCAGGCGGAGCACGTGGGCTCAGCAGCTGCGACGCCTCTCCTCGCCGGCTACGCACCCACGCGGAGCATGTGGGCTCAGCGGCCGCGACGCTTCCCCTCGCCGGCATGGACCACGAGGCCCTAGCGACTACTGCCCCTCATCTCCTCGACGCCTACCTCCCCGCGACAAGGGCGAGCAGCGGCGACGGAGAGCTGGGCGGTGAGCGGCGGCGGCCCACCAATGGTAAAATAAGCCCTCAATCCCCGTAGCTCTTCCTGTCTCTGCTCGTCATTCCCTTCCCTACTTTCTTCTTTTTTTTCTCCCCCAAATTCTTCCAATCCGATGAGGGATTCACAAATCATAACCATGGAGAACTGCAGATCAAGTACATCCGCGATGGATCCAAGTAGTCGAGTCCTGAGCAGCGGGAGGCGAGCAGGAAGGAGAGCGAGAAGAGCATGAGCAGAAGGACAAGGAGATCGAGCATCGCCAACGACGCGTGTGTCTGCACAGCCCCGCCACCTCCGTAAGTGGGTGCGGCGGGCTTGACGCAGGACCGGAGCGGCTACGTGTGGCGGCGGGCCGAGGCTGCGGCACGCGGCAGCGGCCCCCCGGCGAGCTCCCCGGGCCAC
>CM014271.1:83925572-83954614 GCA_004135705.1 Alloteropsis semialata | reverse complement strand
CGTTATAAAATTTTTTTAATAAACCTAAATTGTGCAATTTTTGCAATCCAAGATACGGGCTGACGTTGGACTCAATAACACGAATATTATTTACACACTCACTCTATTCTATTATTTCATATACTTATTTTTCAAACTCATTTTATATCAATTTAAATTGGTATAATTGTATTTAATACATTAAAATTAACAAACTGAACCGAAAAAACCATAATTTCACATGAAGTGATCTGTGTTGTCTATTGCTTATTTAATAAGGTTTGATGACAAAATCAAATTCGAACATCATCGTGCTTACAAACCTAACCATATCCCTTCTCTTATCTATGAAACTTTATCTGCGAAGATTCAGTTTGTAAGCATCGTACGTAACAACGTGTCCGAAACCTACTCAACTTTTTACCACAGACCTCACATATGATAGCATGAGATATTGACAAATCTCATGATTTTCAGACAACAAATAAATTTTATATAATTTAAATACTATTAGCCCCACGTTCCTGGTAATGTCACGTGAATCCGAATTTCAATTTTTCATTTCAACAACTGGATATGTCCTTACACTTGACTCAATATCAAGAATATCATTTTTTTCATTCAATTTATTCTATTGTTTCATGCACTTGCAGTTCAAATTTGACTTATATGAAAAAATCCTTTGAATGAAATAAATTTCTTTTATATAGCAAATAGATCGAGAAATGCACCAAACTCAAACATGGAGTACCTAACAATGCATGTGGAGAGGAGAAAAAGTTAGGAGGTGAAATGAGGTTTTTTTTTAATGACTTTGGCACACGGCAAAGGTTCCATTTTGCCGTGTGCTCGGCTTTGGCACACGGCAAATGGCCCTGCAACCCAAAGGCACACGGCAAAGGTTCCATTTTGCCGTGTGCTCCGCTTTGGCACACGGCAAAATGGAACCTTTGTCGTGTGCCTCGTAGCGGCACACGGCAAAATGGAATCTTTGCCGTGTGCCATCCTACGGCACACGGCAAACCATGACGGCCGTCAACCGCCGTTCCCGGACGTTGGCGGGACCGGCCAGGTACAGGTCCTTTGCCGTGTGCCTACTCGAGGGTACACGGCAAAGTGTTGTTTGCCGTGTGCCTCCTCAAGGGCACACGGCAAAGGGACTCTTTACCGTGTGTCACTAGTTTGCCGTGTGCCAATTCTCCGACACACGGCAAAGAGCCTCTTTGCCGTGTGCCCGATAAACGGCGCACAGCAAACGTCCTGGCACACGGCAAACTCACGTTTTCCGGTAGTGATAGTACATTTCGCTAAGGGACAAGAATACCAGTATAACATGGAAAACAGAACAGATTTTCACTATTCGTTTTGTATGTTCTTGTAAGCAAACGCAGATTGCCGGCTGCAGCGTAGTTGTCTGGTTAGCACATGGGCCCTAACCTAATGGGGGATGAAAATGGATTAAATACGAATGACAAATATGTATGAATATATGTATTTATCCTTGGATCAGATAGGTATGAATAGTATAAAATATGTCGGATATGGAACGAGTATTGATATATATGTTCCATAACTATATCAGATATCCAAGTTTGAGTACCCAGATTTAGATACCAATTGCATATTGAACCTCCAAACTTGGAGGATATTAGACTATGCATTTAGTGTCTGAACCCCCTCAGTGTCGGATGTTTGGACCCGGCAGTCCACACAGGGTAGCCTACATGGTTGATTTGTTGAGGGACAGATCGAGGATCAGAAGCCGATGGTAACACAAGACGCAAGGATTGAACAGGTTCGGGCCGTCGAGATGACGTAATACCCTACGTCCTGTGTTGGGGGCGATTGTATTGCTGTGTATGAAGTTCCTGAAGGATCTCCGTAGTTGGGTTCTGTCCTAGGTTTCGTAGATGTTGTGTTCTGGAGGGGGGTCTCAAGGCGCCTTATATAGTCCGGCTGCCTTGAGTTACAAGTCGGCTAGAGATCGTAACCTACCCAAAATACAAGGATTCGATCCTATAACGATTACAGATATCTTTCCCTATAATTCCGGCTAGTTTATCTTGATCTCCGAGCTTCTTGCGGGATACGCCGTCTTCTTTCCTTGCCGCGCGCGCCGTCGCGCCCATCCGGTTCGCCCGACTGGTGGGCCTCCCGACTGGTGGGCCACCCAGTCTGACAAACCAGCCCAGTTGCACTCGGATTGGGCCGCCCCTTGCTGGTTGGGCCAATCCGCCTGCTGGGTACCCCTGGGGGTCTACCCCCGACAAGCCCCCGAGTAGTACGTGGTTGAGAGACAAGTCGGCGAGGTCGTGCTGTCTGATGAGCGTCGAGCCTGCTGCAGTTGGAAGCGAAACCGCGTGATACTGGAGAGAAAAGAGCCGTTTCCCAACGGATGCGCCGCGAGGTGCGTCCGTTGGCCGTAGCCCCCGAGCCTTGAAGCGATTCCGAAGGAATCGGTCCAAGGGTTAGTAGCTTTCTTCTGAGGTCGTCAGACAATCAACGGATGCGCCGCGAGGTGCGTCCGTTGGCCGTAGCCCCGAGCCTTGAAGCGATTCCGTAGGAATCGGTCCAAGGGTTAGTCAAGGAGCATCTGGCTAGATCATCCGACGTTAATTTCGGCGCCCAGCCCCCGAGCGTGAGGGCCGGGTCGAGCTGTCCGAGGCACGCCGAATAGTCGCCCAGCGCCCAGCCCCCGAGCGTGAGGGCCGAGCACGCCGAGTGGTCGTCCCGGCGCCAGCCCCCGAGCGTGAGGGCTGAGCACGCCGAGTGGTCGTCCCGGCGCCAGCCCCCGAGCGTGAGGGCCGAGCACGCCGAGTGGTTGTCCCGGCGCCAGCCCCCGAGCGTGAGGGCCGAGCACGCCGAGTGGTCGTCCCGGCGCCAGCCCCCGAGCGTGAGGGCCGAGCACGCCGAGTGGTCGTCCCGGCGCCAGCCCCGAGCGTGAGGGCCGAGCACGCCGAGTGGTCGTCCCGGCGCCAGCCCCCGAGCGTGAGGACTGAGCACGCCGAGTAGTCTCCCATACCCTGCAACAAAGTAGAAATTTGAGAGGAAAAGGCATTCGGCGATACAAATATTAATGAACTCCGCTTCCAGCTTTTAAGTCTTTTAATTTCCCCGTGGAGTTAGCCTGTTACGTTTATGCACCTGATCCCCGATAGCCGTAGTCCATAGCGCAGGGAGCTGGGCCGCGTGCACGCGTAGGAGCGTAGGCGTACGGAAGAGTCGAGGTTTCACGGATTAAGGCGTGTGCTCCCGAGTACTTTAGCGACTTGTTTTAAAGCTCGCGGAATTGACGAAGTTATTCAAATGATACTTATCTCGGTGAAAGGTTCGAGTCCCAGAGGATTCCTTCTTTGTCAGATATGCCAAAGATGAGGCAGGCGGAGAAGTGTTGCTTTTGATATATGTCATCAGGAACAGCGTTCCTGTGATCGCACAGGATGTTCCCGTGGTCGAGTGGAGCCAAAGGAGATAAAGGTGACCTGTGTATTTCAGGCTGGAGGGAAGACGCGTGGCGCGGAGTCCGTGCTCGTCATCGTGGAGGAAATCTCTCGTCCTCCGGTGACCAGGGGCTATAAATACCCGTCGGGGAGCCTGAGCTGCTACCCAAGAGTGAATAGATATAGGACCCTTGGAGTCAACATGCCGGAGGCTTATTGTTGGGTTCATCCACCGGGGAGAGTTTGTGGAGTCATCATGGTATGGTGCTAGAAGAGTGCTTGCGAAGAACCTGAGGCGTTGATCAGCGTCTGAGTGTTGTCCCGTTCACCCCCGCATTCCCATGTGATGAGGGCCATGTGGGGTGAAATGCTTTGTAGAGCAAGGGATAGCCGAAGGCATTCGCTATCAACCCTCCACCGGTGCTGTCCCGTCAACGGCTGCAGTAGTGCTACAAGAGAGCTTGCGAGGAGCTCAGGTGAACCGAGCTTGCTCCGGATGTAGCACTAGGCGCAGGGACGAGTGCCCCAGGCCGTCATCTTGGCGGTTGATGTGTTTGATGTTTGTAACCGGCGCAAGTCCGGCTCCGTTGTAACTGTATTTCCTGCAAAAGGATTGTATTGTCTGTCGCAATTTATTCGCAGCGTCAGCTCACGAGCGTTTCGGGGCTGATCGAGCCCGAATGGCACGCTGCCTTTGATATGGCGCCAGCCCCCGAGTCCGAGTGCTGGTCGAACCTTAGCGGTACGCCTTCAGTTCTGCAGTGTTGGCCTCCGAGTGGTTCGGAGCCAATCGAGCCCGAGAGGCACACTGACTTAATCGCGGCGCCAGCCCCCGAGCGTGGGAGCTGTTCGAGCCTTAGCGGCACGCCACTTGGTTTGCAGTGTTGGCTCCCGAGTGGTTCGGGGCCAATCGAGCCCGTGAGGCACACTGGCTTGATCGTGGCGCCAGCCCCCGAGCGTGGGAGCTGTTCGAGCCTTAGCGGCACGCCACTTGGTTTGCAGTGTTGGCTCCCGAGTGGTTCGGGGCCAATCGAGCCCGTGAGGCACACTGACTTAATCGCGGCGCCAGCCCCCGAGCGTGGGAGCTGTTCGAGCCTTAGCGGCACGCCGACTTCTTTGTTTTGCTCGAGTGCTCTGGAGCCATTTTTTTTACCGTTGACGCCCGGCGTGTAACGGAAGGCGAAGCGCCCAACGGCTCTTTTTACCGTATCGCCCGCCCCCGCTAATCGCGTTATCTCGCGGTAATTTCGGGCATCAAGGCGCGCTATAAAAGGCGAGGGTTAGACCCGGAGGGAAATCCTCCCATTCCCAGATCCGTCCTCCCTGTTCTTCGCTTTTCATCCCGCCGCCACCAAAGCTCCCATTGCTCGCCAGTCCGTTGTGCGATCTCAGCCACCACGGGGAGCGCAATCTCGCTGATGCGATCAAAGACCCCTGCTGTTAGATCCATGGCGGGGAGGAAGAAGCTCACTAGCGTCCCCAAGTCTGACAAGATCCCCTCCCCTGTCCTCGCGTGGGTGCGGGGGAAGGTAACCACAGAAATGCTGGAGGAGATGGTGGAGCGGAGCATCCTGCCGTCTCAGGCCGTGGCGGAGTGGCGGCCGAGCGCAGGGGAGGTGTTCCCGTCGGAGAACTCCGGCGAGCTGGTCCTGTTCAAGCCTTTCTTCGAGGCGGGACTCGGCTTGCCCACGGGGGCGTTCTTCCGAGGGCTGCTGCACTACTACGGGATCGAGGCCATCAACCTCAACCCCAACTCGATTATGGCGATCTCGGTCTTCATCCACCTCTGCGAGGCGTATCTGGGGATCTCTCCCCATTTCAACTTGTGGAGGTACCTGTACTGGCTGAAGCCTCAGCCAAGCGAGGAGAAGATGGTGGTGGTTGGAGGCGCTGGGTTCATGCTGCGTCAAGGGCGGAAGGACGAGTACTTCGACATCGCCCTCAACACCTCCAACAAGGGATGGAAAGCCGAGTGGTTCTACGTCGGGAACCACGAGCCGGCGATCCCCTGCCATACCGGAGAGCGGCCGAAGGTCAAGGATTGCTGGAATGAGCTTCCTGACGCCTCCGAGATGGACGAGGTTGACGAGCTCCTCGTGCTGATCAAGGAGCTGAAGGACCAAGGCTTGACGGCGATTGGCATCGCCTGCAACTTCAGCAGGCGGCTGATCCAGCCGATCCAGGAGCGGAAGCACCCGAGCTACGAGTACTCGGGCCGAGATGATCCCACTCGGGCTGCTAACCGCACCGTGGGAAAGGAGGAGATGAAGGCGCGCGTCGGCGGGTTCTTCCTCGGCCGCGTGTCGGAGAAGGACCAGCCGCGCCCTTTTTCACTGAAGAGGCCTCCACCACCAGTAAGTTGCATTTCCGAGTGCTTTTGAATGTTCTTTCTTGAGTAATTTCTGGTAGCGTCCGTTGGCCGTCTGATTTTGCGTCTTCTCTTGCGCAGGATCGGGCCTTCGAATACTTCTCTGCTGCCCCACTTCCGGAGGACTTCCCGAGGAAGGTGATTCTCGAGGACGCGCCCCCGGCTGCTCAGGGCGGCACTCGGGCAGAGGGAGCGGTTGAGCCGCCTGCTCCCCGTATATGGGCGCCGAGTGACACGGAGGGCTCTCTGAGTCCTTCGGATGAGGAGGTGGTGGAGGACCGTCCGCGGAAGCGCCGGGCGGCTGTGGCGAAGAGGAATAACCGCGGGGGCGGCGTTTCCAAGCGGGCGGCGGTTACTGACGACGGGGCGGCCGACGACTCGGCCACGTTGTCGGACGAAGCGCCCTCCGTCCGGGATGCGGTGGCGGGTACGGCGCCGCCGCCTCCCAAGCGGAGGCGTACGAAGAAGGTGTTGGCGAAGAAGGTGGCGGCGAAGAAATCGGACACGCAGCCGGCTCAGCGGCCGTCTGCGGGTTCGGACGCCGATGTTGACGAGCCGGGACGTCGTTCCCCGGCCGTCATGGAGGAAGAGGAGAAGGACGAGGCGGTGCCCGATGCCTTGTTCCAGGAGCAGGAGCACGCCCGGGCCATGGGCGTCTCGGTGGAGGAGAGGCGGCGCATGGTGGCGGAGACGCTTGTGCAGGCCACGGCGGATGCAAGGCCAGTCTCCGATTTGGGGACCCGACCAATCCTTATGGCGGCTTCGTCGCAGCGGCGTCCCAAGCTCCCCGTCTTTCGGCCCCGAGTCGCGGTGGTGAAGAGTACTCGGTGAGTTGTCGGTCTTCACATTTCTTCTTGTTATCATTTGTCTTCGAGTTCTTGGTTTAACTTCCGAGTGCTTTTTTCAGCAATGCCTCCGATGTGGACGGTGAGGCGGCCAGCGGGAGAGCTCCTTCGATTGAGGTCCCGCGAGGCCCGAGTGCTCCTTTGGCCGCACCCGCGGGCCAGTCATCCTCGGGTGCTTTTAGTCCTTGGAGTATCATGGTGTTGGCTCGTTCCACCTGTCCGTTGCATCTGGGATGGGCGACGGAGGCGTAGTATACACCGATGCAGCTGTTCTCGCAAAAGTCCCAGAAGGCGGATCCGGTGAACTGTGTCCCCAAGTCGGTGATGATCTTGTTAGGGACTCCGAACCGGTGTGTGATTTCTTCGACGAAGGCGGCGGCTTGCTTTGATGTTGGAGTTCCGACGATGGCCTTGTACTCTATCCATTTGGAGAATTTATCGATGGCCACGAGGATGTGCGTGTAACCTCCCGGGGCAGCTTTGAATGGTCCCACCATGTCCAACCCCCAACAGGCGAATGGCCACGAAGGCGGGATGGTGCATAGAGCTTGGGCCGGGAGGTGTTTCTGCTTGGCGAAGAATTGGCACCCCTGGCATCGGCGGATGAGTGCTTTGGCGTCGGAGACGGCGGTGGGCCAAAAGAACCCTGCTCGATATGCTTTCCCGACTAGTGTCCCTGCGGCGGCGTGGCTTCCACAACTTCCCGAGTGGATGTCATCAAGGATCTGGAGGCCGACTTCTTTCGTGACGCATTTGATGAATACTTGACCACCACGTAGTTTTTGCTTCGGCGCTCCAGGATCTTTCGCTCCGTGGGGTCTTTTGGCACTTTGTTGTAGGCGAGGAAATCTATGAACTCGGCCATCCAGTCTTCTTCTTCGGCGTTAATAGCCAGCACCTCGCAGAGTTCCAGGGCAGGCTCTGGCTCGTCGCTCAACTCTTTAACCGAGGGTTTGAGGAGGCCTTGCACGAACACTCCCCCTGGAACTTCTGCGCGGGTGGATCCCAACTTGGCGAGTGCATCAGCGGCGAGGTTGTCTTCCCGTGGGACGTGGTGGTACTCAACTCCGTAGAATTTCCCCTCCTGCTTATGCACTGCCTCGCAATAGGCGTTCATACGCTCGCTGTGGCGATCCCACTCTTTGTTCACCTGGTTTATAACAACAGCAGAGTCGCCATAGACCAGGAGCCTCTTTATGCCTAGTGAGGTGGCGATGCGGAGCCCGTGGAGAATTGCTTCATATTCGGCGGCGTTGTTGGTGACGGGGAAACGAATTTGGAGGACGTATTGGAGCTGTTCCCCTTTCGGCGAGATGAAGAGTACCCCGGCCCCTCCTCCGTCGATCATGAGGGAGCCGTCGAAGTACATCTTCCAGTGTTCGCTGCTGGTGTCTTCTTTCGCGTCCTGGCTCTCGGTCCATTCGGCGACGAAGTCGGCGAGGATCTGTGACATGATGGCGGTGCGCGGGACGAAGTCTATGATGAAGGAGGCGAGCTCGACGGACCACTTGATGATTCGCCCCGTGACGTCTCTGTTGTGGAGGATCTCCCCGAGTGGAAATTGCGTGACCACCTTGATGCGATGCGCTTGAAAGTAATGCCGGAGTTTTCTTGATGTGATCAGCAGTGCGTAGAGTAGCTTCTGCACCTGGGGATAGCGAGACTTGGATTCGCTGAGTACTTCGCTCACGTAGTAGACTGGTCGCTGTACTCGTTGCACCTTTCCTTCTTCCTCCCTTTCCACGACGATGACAGTGCTCACCACATTGGTCGTGGCAGCGATGTATAGGAGTAGCGTTTCGTTGTTATGCGGGGCGACGAGTACTGGTGGATTGGAGAGGTAGTTCTTGAGGTCGGTGAAAGCTTGCTGTGCCTCTTGGTTCCACTCGAACCTGTCGGTTTTCTTGAGGATCTTGAAGAACGGCAGGCCCTTATCCCCGAGCCGAGAGATGAATCTGCTCAAGGCCGCCATGCAACCAGTCAGCTTCTGGATCTCTTTCTTCCCAGTCGGCGGTTTCATCCTCCGGATGGTGTCTATCTTCTCTGGGTTGGCTTGAATGCCTCTGCTGCTGACGATGAAACCGAGTAGTTTCCCTTTGGGTACGCCGAAGACGCACTTAGTCGGGTTCAGCCTCCAGTTGAGCCTGCGGAGATTGTTAAACGTTTCGGAGAGGTCGGCGATGAACTCGGCTTCAACCTTCGTCTTGATGACTATGTCGTCGACGTAGGCCTCGGCGTTGCGGCCGATCTGAGTGCCCAGGGTCAAGTTAATGGCCCTCTGGTAGGTGGCTCCGGCGTTGCGGAGGCCGAACGTCATCTTGGTGTAGCAGTAGGCGCCGATCGGAGTTATGAAGGACGTCTTCTCCTGGTCTTCTTCTTTCAGGGCGATCTGGTGGTAGCCGGAGTAACAATCAAGGAAGCATAGGAGTACGCATCCGGCGGTGGAGTCAACGACTTGGTCGATGCGGGGCAGGACGAAGGGGTCCTTAGGGCAGTGCCTGTTGAGATCCGTGTAGTCAACACACATTCTCCATTCATTATTCTTTTTTCTTACAAGGACTGGGTTAGCAAGCCAGTCAGGGTAAAAGACTTCTCTAATGAACCCGGCGGCTAACAGCCTCGTAATCTCTGCCCTAATGGCCTCCTTGCGGTCCTGCGCGAAGCGTCGGAGTTTTTGGCGAACTGGCTTGGCGTTCGCGTCAACCTTCAAGGAGTGCTCGACCACCTCCCTTGGAACACCCGGCATATCTGATGGAGTCCATGCAAATATATCGGCGTTGTTCCGGAGGAAGGTGACGAGCGCGCTTTCCTATTTGGGGTCGAGCCCTGATCCGATCAGGGCGGTCTTGGAGGAGTCGGAGAGCCCAAGTGAGATAGCGCGCACTTCTTCAGCCGGCTGCATTGTGGTCGGTGCGGCTCTTCGCTTGGAGGACTCGGGGATGGAGCCTGGGTCTCCTTGGAAGGTTCTTGCCTCGTGGACCACCTCCATCTGCAGCACGCTGCGTTCGACGCCGGTGCAGAGGTGGAGTCCTTCTTTGTCGCAGCGCTTGGAGGTGTGGACGTCGCTGCGAATGGAGAGGACGCCGTTTGGTGCTGGCATCTTCATCAGCAGATATGTGTAGTTGGGGATCGCCATGAATTTGGCGAGCGCCGGTCTCCCCAGTATGGCGTGGTAGGCGGTGGTGAAGTCGGCGACCTGGAAGTTGAGGTACTCGGTCCTGAAGTTGTCTTGATCGCCGAAGGTGACGGGCAGAGCAATCTGCCCGAGTGGTTTGGAGCCCTTGCCCGGGATCAGCCCGTAGAACGGGTGGAGAGAGGGAGTCAGGGCATCGAGGCCGATGCCCATGTCCCTCAGCGTCTGGGCGAAGATGATGTTGAGCCCGCTCCCACCGTCGACGAGTACTTTGATGAGGCGGGCGTTGTGCACGATCGGGCTGAGTACCAGCGGGTACTCGCCCACGTCGGAGACCTGGAACCACTGGTCCTCCCTGGAGAAGGTGATTGGCTGCTCGGACCAGCGGAGTGGTTGGATCGGCGAAGTGTAGCAGGAGAATATCTCCCGGTCACGTACTTTCTCCCGGCGCTTGTCATCTACGGGCGGTGGTCCTCCGAGGATGAAGTTCACCTGCCTGTCGACATTCGGGAAAGCAGGGTTCGCGGGAGCCCCTTTTCCCTTGTCGCCTTGTCGTCATCTTGTGGCGGCAACTTCCCCTCCTTTTTCTTGTAGGCGTCGGCGAGCCCCATGCAGTCGATCATGCGATGTTTAGACTGCTTGTGGATGGGGCAGGGTCCTTGGAGCATCTTCTCGAAGTCAGCGCTGAAGTTGGACCGCGGGCGAGGGCCGCTACGATCCATGGCGGCGACGGTGAAGTCTCTTGAGCGCTTTCGGTCATCCCTCCTGCTTGGCTCAGGTCGGGAGCGGCGTGTGTCCTCTTTCTTCGGGCGGTCTTCACGGCGAGGGGGACGATCATCGTCCCGAGTGCTTTTCTTGCCGTAGTGGAGGCGGACGGCCTCCTTGGCGTTCGCCATCTTGTTTACCCGGCCAAAGAACTCGCCGGAGGTCTTTGGCATGTCCTCGCAGAGGCGCTCGAAGACGGCGGAGTCGGCGAGGCCATCGAGGAAGTAGCTGATGATCTCGGACTCGGAGCAACCGGGAACTAAGTTCCGGTTCTCCATATACCGGTCGGTGTAGTCGCGGAGGCTCTCCCCGCGGTTCTGCTTCACCTTGCCCAGGTCCCAGGCGGTGCCTGGTCGGATGGAACTCCCCTGGAAGTAGCTTTTGAACTTGTCGCAGAGAGTGCCCCAGCTGTCGATGGAGCCGGGCTCGAGGCTGTGAAGCCAGGTCAGCCCCACCTTGGTCATGGCGACGGGGAAGTAGGCGCACATGGAGTCGTGGTCGCCGTTCACCGCGCGGATGGCGATGCTGTAAGTCCGGAGCCACATCGTCGGGTCCGCCTTCCCGTCATATTTCTCTATGCCTGTAGGTTTGAAGTTAGTAGGCATTCTAATGGATCTTACTCGGGCAGTGAATGCCGGGAAGCCGTCGCAGTCGTTGAGGTTCCCGGCGTCCGCGTGTCCTGAGTCGGCGGAGTAGTCTTCCGGGGTGTTAGCCCGGGGCGGCCTGTCTTGTCCGAGTGGAGGCCCGTACTTGCGGTCGAACTCTCGGCGGCGTGCGGCCTCAGCGACCTCAAGCTCTCGGCGTTGGCGCGCGTCGCGATCCAGCCCTGGGGGCCGTGTTCACGGTTGTACTCGGCGCGCCGTCGGAGTTCTTCCTCGTCCCTTCGCCGATGACGGTCGTCAAGGTTCCTTCGGAGAACGCGGTTGCGGAGTTGTTCACGGAGATCTGGCTGCTCGACCACGTCGCGATCAGCTTCTCGGCGGCTGGCCGACTTGGAGTGGCGAGACGAGGAAGCAGGAGCCCTGTGGGCATTGATCATGCCTGCGGCTGCAGTCAGCCTAACCTTGATCCGGTTGAGCTCTGGGGTTTCCGGAATTCCTTCTAGCTCTTGGTGCGCGGCGGCAAGGTTAGCTGACGGGGTGGCGTAAACACCCACGCCGCCAATTTCTTGGATGAAGTCGTCTTGGAGGTTACGCGTGACCCTAGGGTTCCGGCGTTCTCGCCGCGCGTCGCGGCGTCGTTGCTTCTCACCGTTGCGCCCGATCCTGGCGTCGCGGTGCGCTTGATCCTCGCCTTGGACTGTTGGCTCGTCGGCGGATATGTCGGAGACGAATGTCTCCCGCTTGGCAGGCGTGATCCTCTTATTCGGAGGGAGGACACGTGTCACCTGCGGGAAAGTCGGAGTTGGTTCTGGTTCAGGCGGAGTCGGCGCATCGTGAGGATGAAGGTGTTGTGTTGCCGCGACGTCCGGAGTAGATCCGATCTGGGTGGCCGCGATGGGATCAACCGCCCTGATCGCATCTGGAGAGTAGTCGGCGTTCATGTGTTCGCCGAGTGCTTGTTGGTAGACGGCCCCGCTGCTCCCGAGTCCCAGCGGGAATCGTGTCGGCGAGGCGATGCTTTGATGAGCGGATTCGGTGAGTTCGATGCATTCACCGATGGAAGCAATGGCGTGGTCCATGTCCGCCTCAAACTGGCGTTGGCGTGCAGCCCATCGGCGCCTTCGCTCTTCGGGCGTCTCCTGCGCCCGGCGTGGCGGAGGCGGAGTGGACGAAGCAGTCGGCGGTGCAAGAGGAGACGTGTTCCCCCCAGATGGCGGGAGAACGACGCTGGCTGTCGCAGTTGCCGAGTTGTTGGCGATGGCTGGCGACGGAGCGGTGATGGTGACGATCCCGTCTGGCGTAGCGTCAAGTCGAGGCGCTGTCTCCTCCGGGGTGGCGTCACGGGTGAAGGAGAGCTCTCCCTCGGGTCCGGCGGTGAAGACCATGGATCCGAAGAAGAACATAGCCCCCTCAGCGATGGAAATCTTCATGGATGCCGGCGTGATGACGGCGGAAGCGGATGCCATCGAGCTTGTAGATTGATCTCGTCGATCAGCCCCTACCTGGCGCGCCAACTGTCGGATGTTTGGACCCGGCAGTCCACACAGGGTAGCCTATGTGGTTGATTTGTTGAGGGACAGATCGAGGATCAGAAGCCGATGGTAACACAAGACGCAAGGATTGAACAGGTTCGGGCCGTCGAGATGACGTAATACCCTACGTCCTGTGTTGGGGGCGATTGTATTGCTGTGTATGAAGTTCCTGAAGGATCTCCGTAGTTGGGTTCTGTCCTAGGTTTCCTAGATGTTGTTCTGGAGGGGGGTCTCAAGGCGCCTTATATAGTCCGGCTGCCTTGAGTTACAAGTCGGCTAGAGATCGTAACCTACCCGAAATACAAGGATTCGATCCTATAACGATTACAGATATCTTTCCCTATAATTTCGGCTAGTTTATCTTGATCACCGAGCTTCTTGCGGGATACACCGTCTTCTTTCCTTGCCGCGCGCGCTGTCGCGCCCTTCCGGTTCGCCCGACTGGTGGGCCTTCCGACTGGTGGGCCACCCAGTCTGACAAACCAGCCCAGTTGCACTCGGATTGGGCCGCCCCTTGCTGGTTGGGCCAATCCGCCTGTTGTCAATGCACTCATCAAGGGGGAGATTGAGGACCAATGGAGGTCACCCTTGGATGATGAGTGATTGACAACCGTTGAGTGGATTGATGTGTCTCTTGGCTCGTGATGTGCAGGTGCAGGATGCGACATGGCGGCCGACGGCGCGCGGTGAAGTTCAGGCGCGAAAGGTTCATGCCGATGAACCAAGGGCGGTGAAGGATGGACGAGTAGGCTTGGACCGAGGGACCCGAAGAGTCTGGCGGAGTCACGTGCGATCCGCATGGTGCATGGAAGAGCAAGAGTACACGGCGTGATGAAGACGGCGTCGGTCGAGTCAAGCGGGACGGAGGCGTCAAAGGCTTGGCGGAGGCCGGACACGCGTCGACATCGAGGAGGTCGCGTGGCGGCCAAGCGGAGATGGACAGTTTGGGTGGTTTGGGCCTCAAAACCACCAGGCAGGCAGGTTTGCCGGTTTGGGCCTCAAAACCGGGGGCGCGTCCGGTGCGGCCGGATGGCGGAATGGAGGGCACGTGGCGCCATCGCGAAGCTTGCGTAGAGACGAAGCGAAGTCGTGAAGGTCCCGTGTCCGTCTGATGCGTCTACAAAAAATTGGACGATCTTGCCCCTCTGCGGGTGTGTATCTTATTTTCTGCAGTAGGGGTAGTTTAGACTTTAGCCAAACATTACTTATGGTGGAGATGGCTGGTTGGAGAGGTGTCTCTTCCACCACTTGAAACCCTAATTTCATTTTCTTATGTTCTAGAGAGAGGATGAGAGATTAGAGAGAGACCACTTCTTGAACTCTAGTTTTCTTGTATAGGTGATGCCCTCATGAAGTAATTGAAGTTCTTTTACCTCTCTTGTGCTGAGTTCTTGTTTCTCCTCTATGAATTCGCGTTTTTCTTTTTAGCCATTTTCGGGGCTATTTTTGGGCGAATTCGTGTTTTTGAGTTTGGCTGCGATTTGGGTCAGATTTCTTGGGGGGATTTGGTGCTGGGACATGTGCAAACACATCTAGGGTGATCCCCTACTGAATCCATGCACGAGCACCACGAATCTTGAGTTTTCCCGAAGTCCTTCCTCTCTTGAGCTCTTGGTCAAATCCGTGAAATTCATGGTGATGTATTGATCTTTCTTGGAGAGATCTTTTGGATAACACTCACCAAGTCCTTGTGCAGCTATGGCTCAAATTTCACGGAGTTTGGACCTCGTTTGAGTGGATTGAGGGTTTTCTCTCCAAGTTTTCAAGTTGCTTCCAGGAAGAACAGGTCAGACCGGTTTCGGAAAAGGTCAGACCGATTTGGGATTTCGTGAGACCGGTTTGGAAAGAGGTCTGACCGGTTTGTGCTCCAGTGAGACCGGTTTGTGATCTGAATTTTGTGATCTCATGTTGTTTTTGCTTCCGCTATGTTCTGAAAGGTCCCTAGCAAGTTTCCTAGGTTTAGTAGCTCTTCCATAGCTAAGTAAACTTGAGTTTGCTAGAAGAGAGGGGTTTGGTCGAAATTTGGAGCCCTAGTTGTTTTTGGAAGATTTTTGTAAAGGCTCCCATTCACCCCCCCTCTGGTCGCCATATCGGTCCTTCAATTGGTATCAGAGCTTTGGTTAGGATCAAAACACCTTAACCGGCTCTGTGATCCAAGATGGCGGCCGCTGAACGCTCTTCCTCGACTGCGCCTCCTTACTTTGATAGGACTGATTACCGATATTGGTCGATTCGTATGAAAGCCCATCTCAATAGTAAAGGAGCATCAGTCTGGGAGATCACTGTGGATACCACTTATGCTATTCCTGCTGTTCGTGCTTCTCAAGCGGATAAAGACAAATTTCATGCCAACAGCAAGGCAGTCGATATCCTGCTTTCGAGTTTGAGTCGTGATGAGTTTGAACGTGTCTATGGCCTGGATGTCGCTCATCAAATCTGGACTCGCCTCAAGGAGGCTCATGAGGGGAACAGCCAGGTCAAAGCACGTCTGTTTGAGACTTACCGGCGCGAGTATGAGAACTTCACTCATCTTCCCGGTGAGTCTACAGACTCTCTCTTCCAGCGTTTTCAATCTGTGGTGAACAAGATGAAAGCAAATATCATCAATATTCCCTACTCCGATCATGATAGAGCTTTAAAGCTCCTACATGCCTTGGATCGCAGTGTGTGGGGAACAAAGGTTGATGCTATCATCGAGTCCACTGGCTATACCACTCTTACTCTAGATGAGCTTTTTTCGAAGTTGAAGTCGACAGAGGTTGACATTCAGCTGAGATCCAAGCATGTGAACCCTACTGATCCTCATAGTATGGCTCTCATGTCAGGATCTGGACAGTCCTCTTCCTTGGCTAACGCTAACTCTTCCACCAAGTCGTTTGCCTTGTCTTCTTTGTTGACTGTTTCAGAGGAGCAGTTGGACGAGCTGGAGGACGAGGAACTTGCCTTGATCACAAGGCGGTTCATGTGCTTCAACAACAACCGCAAGAACCGGCGGAAGGGCCACAACAACTGCTTCGAGTGTGGGAAGCCCGGCCACTTCATCGCCGACTGTCCGAGGAAGGACAAGTCCAAGGACGGGTACGACTACTCCAAGCACAAGTACAAGGAAGAGAACGACTACAGCAAGCACAAGTCGAGGGACAAGAAGAAGAAGAAGCACATTGACCGCAAGAAGGCCAAGGCACGAGCCTTCATCGCCTCCCTCAGCGACGTCGACTCCGACACAGAAGATCAAGCTGATTCAAGCTCAAGTGAGGACGATCGCAAGGAGAAGAAGAAGGACGCCAAGAACGTCACCGGTCTCTGCTTCTACTCCAAGGAGAAGCGTGGAGGGTACTGCATCATGGCTCTCAACGCCGATGACAAGAAGGACGACATCGACAGCGACTCCGAGTCAGACACTGAGGTACCTCGAACCCATGAACAACTTCTTCTTGAGAATGATGAACTGAATGATTGCTTGGTCAATCAAGACAAGCTGTTGAAAAGGGCCGCTCGTGAACGATCCGAGCTGAAGGCCAAGCTTGAGAATGCTTTGTTGGAACTAGAACTGCTTAGGGCTGGTCCTACTGTTTCTGAAGTTCCTGAATGTGATGAGTGCTCAGTTCACATGGTTAGTCTAGCTTCTTTGCAATCGAAGTATGCCTCTTTGGTTGAGGAACTAGATTTGGCTAGGGCTGCTTTAGATGAAGTTAAGACTAGACCTGTGTTGCTTGGTGCTTGCAAGTCTTGCCCTGCTTTACAAAGTAAACTAGATAATGCATGTGCTAGGATTTTAGAGCTTGAAAAATCTGCTGCTTTAGCTAAGTCTAAAATTCCTGAATGCACTGTATGTCCTGCACAACTTGTTGAATTAAATGATGCCAAGTTTGCTTTGGGTCTTGCTGAGGACGAGAATATCTACTTGCGTGTCATTCTGAGTTGGGTCTCAAGTATGATGATTCAGCAGTTCAAGAGAGCTGATGGTTTTGGGGTTGGGAGTGTGCCTTATGACAAAAAGTGGAACTGGTTGTATGAGAAACTTGATGAGTGTCGAGGGGTGAGTCTAAACAAGAAACCAACAGAAGCCAGCACCTCTAAGCCACCCATTCCAAGTGAGAAACAAACCAGTCCCATGAGTGAGGAAAATCCCAAGGATGGAGTGTTCACTGAGCCACCAAGACACCCACCTAAGAAAGCTATCTGGGTAGAGAAACCAAACTTCCTTCGGAACAAGCTAGACACTCTTCCAGATATTGCTAGGGAGCGTCCTCCACCAAAACCAAAAGCAAAACCCCAACCAAGAGTGAATCCACAACCCAGAGTGAACCCTCAACCAAGAGTGAATCCCAAACAGAGAGTGAACCCACAGCCGAGAGCAAACCAACAGCCTAAGGAGCGTGTGAGGTTCCACTGTGAGTTCTGTCACAGGGACGGTCACCTTGAGGAGTTCTGCTTTCGCAGAAAGAAAGCTTTGAGGCGTGAGCGTGAGTGGAGTAACCAGGACATGTACCACCCTTCCCATGGTGTACATGAGTCTAGGCCAGCTCCTTTGCCTCGTGGTGGTAGGCGTGAGTTTACCAGGCGTGATCCAAGGCCTCCTCTGTTTGACTTTGGACAACACGGCCTTGGTTACTCGTCTCGGAGGTTTCACGGACCTCGTTACCCTCCTTTCGGGGAACGTCCTCCTCCGATGAGACGTGAGTTTGTGGATTGTGCTGACCCCACTTTTGAGCAGATGGCTTGACACTGGTACTATACTGGTTACACTAACCCCAGTGTCGAGACGTTTGCTCATCCTTACTCTTACCTTTCTTACTGAGCAGGTCGGAGGCCTGGAGAACACATGGCTCATCGACTCCGGTTGTTCTCGTCACATGACCGGTGATCATAGATGGTTCTCCAGCCTCACCCCGGTGATGACCAAAGAGTACATCACTTTTGGGGATAACAGCAAAGGTAAGATATTGTCTGTAGGTGCCATCAAGGTAAGTGATAACTTCATGCTGAAGCAGGTAGCTCTTGTTGATTCGCTTGGTTTCAATTTGCTCTCTGTTTCGCAACTTCTTGATGATGGCTTTGAAGTGTGCTTCAAGAAAGGAGCCTCTCGGATCTTGGACTCTCGAGGCGATCTTGTGTGTATGATCGTGCCCGAGGGTCAAGTTTTTCGTGTTGACTTCTCTAAGTCTTTCGGTCTCTCTCGTTGCCTTGTTGCTGGCTCTTCTTCTGAGCTTTGGAAGTGGCATAGGAGGTTGGGTCATTTGAGTTTTGACTTGCTCACTCGCTTGAGCGCTCTTGACCTTGTCCGAGGATTGCCCAAGCTCAAGTTTGAGAGAGATCTTGTTTGTTCTCCCTGTCGGCATGGCAAAATGGTTGCTGCTTCTCACCCACCTGTAAACCAGGTGATGACTGATCATCCAGGGGAGCTGTTGCATATGGATACGGTTGGTCCAGCTTGCGTTTGTTCAGTTGGTGGGAAGTGGTATGTCCTTGTCGTGGTCGTCGATTTCTCGAGGTATTCTTGGGTTTTCTTCATGGAGTCTAAGGAGGAGGCTTTTCCCTTTGTTCGAGATCTGATCTTGAGGTTGAAGAATGAGCACCCAAATGATGCCATGAGAGCAATTCGCAGTGACAATGGCATGGAATTCAAGAATGCTCATTTTGATACCTTTTGTCGTGATCATGGTCTTGAGCACCAGTTTTCTTCGCCTTATGTTCCTCCTCAGAATGGTGTTGTTGAGCGGAAGAATCAGACCCTTGTTGAGATGGCTAGGACGATGCTCGATGAGCATAGGACTCCTAGGAAGTATTGGGCCGAGGCCGTGAACACTGCTTGCTATATTGCTAACAGAATCTTCTTGCGAGCATTTATGAAGAAAACCTCATATGAGCTGATGCATCGTCGAGCCCCTAAGGTGAGTCACCTAAGAGTATTTGGTTGCAGGTGCTTCATCATGAAACAAGGTAATTTGGACAAATTTGAGTCTCGATCATCTGATGGTATCTTTCTTGGTTATGCTTCTCATAGTCGTGCTTATCGTGTACTTAACCTTGAAACTAACCGGATCATTGAGACATGTGAAATTACCTTCGATGAAACTATGCCTTGCACAACCCCTGTCTTTGAGCTTGCAGGTGACCATGAAATGGGGCAGAGCATCTTTGAGGAAGAGGTTGAACTTGCAGATGGTGGTGATGAAGATGAGGATGTGATCAATCATCTTCCAGCTGTTGCACCTGTACCTTCTACTTCGACTACTTCACTTGATGGTCCAGACCCTACTTCCACTACACCAGGCCATCAAGATGTACCACTACATGATCAAGATGAAGAAGATCAGGTTGACACAGCTGCTGTTGAGGGGGAGGCTACTTCAGAGCGTGAAGCTCCACGGCACATTCAACGTCGCCATCCACCTCAGCAAATGATTGGTAACTTACATGATCGCACCACCAGGCACAAGTCTAAGCATATTTCACACTTTGCACATTCTGCAATTGTTGCCTCTTTTGAACCCCGAGATGTTGGACACGCTCTGTCTGATCCAAACTGGGTCAATGCCATGCATGAGGAGTTAGAGAACTTTGAGCGAAACCGGGTTTGGGTGTTAGTTGAACCTCCACCAAATTGCCATCCTATAGGAACCAAATGGGTTTTCAAAAACAAACAAGGTGAGGATGGGTTGGTTGTGAGAAACAAAGCGAGGTTGGTTGCCCAGGGTTTCAGCCAGAAAGAAGGGATAGATTATGAGGAAACCTTTGCTCCAGTTGCCCGTTTGGAAGCGATTAGAATTCTTCTAGCCTTTTCTGTGGCTAAAGGTTTTAAGCTCTTCCAAATGGATGTTAAGAGTGCCTTCCTAAATGGTTTCATTGAGGAAGAAGTGTATGTGAGGCAACCCCCGGGTTTTGAGAATCCTAAACACCCTGACCGTGTCTTCAAACTCCAAAAAGCTCTTTATGGGCTAAAACAAGCACCTAGAGCCTGGTATGCTAGATTGAAAACCTTCTTGCTACAAAATGGGTTTGAGATGGGTTCAGTTGATAAAACTCTGTTTCTCCTCAGGCAAGGCAATGATACCTTGATCGTTCAGATTTACATGGATGATATCATCTTTGGTGGTTCTTCTCATGCTCTTGTTGCCAAGTTTGCAGATATTATGAGCAGGGAATTCGAGATGTCCATGATGGGTGAGCTGACCTTCTTCCTCGGGCTGCAAATCAAGCAAAGCAGAGAAGGCACCCATGTGCACCAAAGCAAGTACACGAAGGACGTGTTGAGGAAGTTTGACATGGCTGATGCCAAGCCCATGTCAACTCCCATGGCGACAACGACGGCTCTGGATGCGGATGAAGATGGAGAACCGGTGGACCAGAAGGAGTACCGGAGCATGATCGGCTCCCTCCTGTACCTGACGGCTACGAGGCCGGACATACACTTCGCCGTGTGTCTGTGCGCTCGTTTTCAAGCTTCACCAAGAATCTCTCATCGCCAAGCGGTGAAGAGAATCATGAGGTACTTACACTTCACTCCTAACTTTGGTTTGTGGTACTCTGCCTCCTCGACACTCACACTCCGCGGATACTCCGATGCGGATTTTGCTGGGTGTCGGCTGGACCGCAAGTCCACATCTGGAACTTGTCAATTTCTCGGTTCTTCTTTGGTCTCTTGGTCTTCCCGCAAGCAATCCAGTGTAGCCCAATCTACCACCGAAGCCGAGTATGTTGCCGCTGCTAGCTGCTGCTCCCAATTGCTTTGGATGCTATCCACTTTGAGAGATTTTGGTTTATCCTACTCGAGAGTTCCTCTCCTATGCGACAGCACCAGCGCCATCAGTGTAGCCAAAAACCCAGTGCTCCATTCCCGAACCAAACACATAGATGTGCGCTATCACTTCCTGAGAGATCACTGCGAGAAAGGAGACATAGAGCTTTGCTACATAGACACCCAGAACCAGCTTGCAGACATTTTCACAAAACCTCTAGATCAAGCCACTTTTGCTCGCCTGCGTGGGGAGTTAAGAGTGTGTTTTCCTTTCTGAGTTGGTTTCTGGGGGGGGTCTTTCGCTTGTATCATATGTTCCATACATTTGCATATCATGTTTCATATCTCACATGTATCATATCTTGCACTAGATGAGCTTCTCTTATATATCCTGAGTATTTGCTTATGCTCTTAGGAACTAGTGCATAGGATTGTGGTGATTTTGCAATGTACTGCTTATGCTCTTGATGATATTGTCATAAGAAATCTTGTGAGCTAAGCTTGTTTATAAAAATGAATCATGAAATGCTTATCACCCATGAGTAGTCTTTTGTCATGCGCTGCTCTTGCTTGAGATGCTAGGTTGCGTTAGCTTGTACTCGGGCGATTTATTCTTTGCATATGGCTTATCATTGTGCTTGCTTTGCATTACCTAGGGGGAGCATGTTTTCTGTGCTTCACTTGTGTCAAGGGACACCCCATAAACCTTGGTTTTATATGTGCTTAATGAAAAATGCTAGTAAAATAAAAATATGCAAGATAGCAAATAGTATGCATGAAAATGCAGTTAATCTATGTTGCCCACTTAAAATCATCACCAGGTTGCTCTACTGTTACATGTGCTTGCCATAGAAGTAGGCTCATGGTCTCAGTGAGTTTGAAAATGAGTAGGAATGTCTTGCAAGTGTTAGCAATGATCTTATGTTGAGAATATGTCATCCTTATATGAGCTTTTGTGATCTAGTTTGACCTTGCCCGAGTTATCATGGCTAGACTTTTGCTCATGTGGTGATATCTTTTATAAAATATGAAAATCTAAAATTATGCCTGAGCCTCCTTATTCTATCATAATATCCTCATGTCGGCTATTTGTGCTTGCTTATGAACTGCTTCTCTGTGTTTTAGTTCATTTGTAGCATTTGTAAATGCTTTGTGATATATTTGAGAAGCTTGTTAGTTTCTTGCACTTCATAGCATGCATTGTGCTCTCTCATGTTATCCTTGATGTTTGCATTGCCAACAAGGGGGAGAAATTTATGTTGCATATGTTCAAGAGGGAGAGTTGGATGCTTTAGGCGAGATGTTCATGAGATTGCATGCATTTTGGGAGATAGGATGCATTTAGCCAGGGGGAGTTCATTGCTTTCATGCATTTGTTCAGGGGGAGTTTGCTCAGTTTGCTGCTCTTTTGTTTTGAGCTTTCGCTTGTCACATGATTGGTGTTGAGCCCTTTTCTGCCTCTTCTTGAGGGATCATGTGTTCTTGTCTCAGTTGTGTCGAGCCGTTGCCCTTGTCTTAGGGGACTGAGACCTCTCATCTCAAGTGATCTGTTCTTTGCCTTTGTTTGGTTTTTAATCACTTGAATGAGCTCTTTCTTTTTCTTTTTCTGTTCTTGTTCTGTTTCTATCTTCATGTCATTTGTGTTGGGTGTTGTCAATGCACTCATCAAGGGGGAGATTGAGGACCAATGGAGGTCACCCTTGGATGATGAGTGATTGACAACCGTTGAGTGGATTGATGTGTCTCTTGGCTCGTGATGTGCAGGTGCAGGATGCGACATGGCGGCCGACGGCGCGCGGTGAAGGTCAGGCGCGAAAGGCAGGATGCGACATGGCGGCCGACGGCGCGCGGTGAAGGTCAGGCGCGAAAGGTTCATGCCGATGAACCAAGGGCGGTGAAGGATGGACGAGTAGGCTTGGACCGAGGGACCCGAAGAGTCTGGCGGAGTCACGTGCGATCCGCATGGTGCATGGAAGAGCAAGAGTACACGGCGTGATGAAGACGGCGTCGGTCGAGTCAAGCGGGACGGAGGCGTCAAGGCTTGGCGGAGGCCGGACACGCGTCGACATCGAGGAGGTCGCGTGGCGGCCAAGCGGAGATGGACGGTTTGGGTGGTTTGGGCCTCAAAACCACCAGGCAGGCAGGTTTGCCGGTTTGGGCCTCAAAACCGGGGGCGCGTCCGGTGCGGCCGGATTGCGGAATGGAGGGCACGTGGCGCCTTCGCGAAGCTTGCGTAGAGACGAAGCGAAGTCGTGAAGGTCCCGTGTCCGTCTGATACGTCTACAAAAAATTGGACGATCTTGCCCCTCTGCGGGTGTGTATCTTATTTTCTGCAGTAGGGGTAGTTTAGACTTTAGCAAACCATTACTTATGGTGGAGATGGCTGGTTGGAGAGGTGTCTCTTCCACCACTTGAAACCCTAATTTCATTTTCTTATGTTCTAGAGAGAGGATGAGAGATTAGAGAGAGACCACTTCTTGAACTCTAGTTTTCTTGTATAGGTGATGCCCTCGTGAAGTAATTGAAGTTCTTTTACCTCTCTTGTGCTGAGTTCTTGTTTCTCCTCTATGAATTCGCGTTTTTCTTTTTAGCCATTTTCGGGGCTATTTTTGGGCGAATTCGTGTTTTTGAGTTTGGCTGCGATTTGGGTCAGATTTCTTGGGGGGATTTGGTGCTGGGACATGTGTAAACACATCTAGGGTGATCCCCTACTGAATCCATGCACGAGCACCACGAATCTTGAGTTTTCCCGAAGTCCTTCCTCTCTTGAGCTCTTGGTCAAATCCGTGAAATTCATGGTGATGTATTGATCTTTCTTGGAGAGATCTTTTGGATAACACTCACCAAGTCCTTGCACAGCTATGGCTCAAATTTCACGGAGTTTGGACCTCGTTTGAGTGGATTGAGAGTTTTCTCTCCAAGTTTTCAAGTTGCTGTCAGGAAGAACAGGTCAGACCGGTTTCGGAAAAGGTCAGACCGGTTTGGGATTTCGTGAGACCGGTTTGGAAAGAGGTCTGACTGCTCCAGTGAGACCGGTTTGTGATCTGAATTTTGTGATCTCGGGTTGTTTTTGCTTCCGCTATGTTCTGAAAGGTCCCTAGCAAGTTTCCTAGGTTTATTAACTCTTCCATAGCTAAGTAAACTTGAGTTTGCTAGAAGAGAGGGGTTTGGTCAAAATTTGGAGCCCTAGTTGTTTTTGGAAGATTTTTGTAAAGGGTCCCATTCACCCCCCTCTGGTCGCCATATCGGTCCTTCACAGGAGGCCATGAGCAGAACCGTCTCCTTCGTGCTGGGAAAGCGCAAGTAGAAGGCGTCCCAAGAGCAGTACTTGAAGAGGCTCACCGACGCAGTCCACGACGTGGAGTTCCTCCTGGAGAGGACCGCGAAGCTGCCAATCACAGAGGACTCTCTACGTCGGGACAGGTTCGAGTTGAAGCGTGACTTCTTCCGGGCCGCATGTCAGCTCAGCAGCAGGCGCAAGAAGCGGCAAGCACCGCAAGGACAGCAAGAGATCACGCAAGCGGTAACATGTTCCTCCTCCCCTCAAGGTTTGGTTACTCGTCCTGCCATGTTTTCCGTCTCAGATTTCATTAGCATGAGCAAGGACGAGCTGTGGCTGAGCTGCGACAACGTGGAGAGATTCGAGCGGTTTGCAGAGTCTGCTCGAAACATTCTAACATGCGTCGAGTCCGGCTGCTCACTTCGGCACCGGATGTATTTCTCTAGCCCTCTTGTCAGTCACCTTTTCGAATGGAAAACTCTCCGCTACAGAATGGTGCAAGCAGACCAAGCGCGTGATTTTTTAGCATGGCCTGCACGTTTAGAAGAAGAGAGTGACCTAGAAGCGTTGGTAGTATATGTGTACTTGGATCGCAAGAGGCCTGAGAAGAGTTTCGGTGTTGTTTTAGTGCTAAGACTCTCTGAAAGCACAGACATAGCTGGGGTTGCTATCAATTGCTTGCAGTCACTGACATCTCAGTTCAACATTGTAGCTGACACTGCAATCGGAGAACTCACCCTACTAGCTAGTAATTTACAAGACGTTTCCCATTCACATGCTCCTCCCTGGGCTGGCATTCAAGAGCAGCACATAGAAATTATTCAAACTTTTCGCCCAGATCCACTATGTTGCATAGAAAAAAGGCACGGATCTCGTGGTAACAACGTCGTCTCGTCAGAGTTGTCAAACGTATTCCCAGAGGAAGTAATTTCTTTCGGTTTCCAGTGCTGCATCTCAGCGCCAGATTACAACTTGCGTAGCGTGGAGAGAAACGGGAGGCCACCTTTCGAAGTGTTAGTTTGCGAAGTGCCTCATTATGCGTCTGACGAGCTGCAGCAGACATGTTATGCAGCCGAGACAATTGGACACAATGGTGTACAAGGTATAGATGTTAGCATGCAACAAGCCGGGGAGACAGCAATATCGAGGGCACTCAATTGTTTCTTGCGTCGGCCAAAGGTGACGGATTACTGGATCGGGTGGAGCACCAGACATGGTGCTGCCTTCTTTACAGTGAAAGAGCTAAGAGCGGGTGCTCTCAAAACCAGCAGCAGGTCCAAGCAGTCCTGAGGAATTGCAAAGGCAAAGTGGAAATCAACAAAGGAGGACATTATATTGGCAATACAAGAGCCAAATGACCCGCAAGTAGAGAATTGGCAGTAGTCTCATGGATATAGCCGTGGATGTGTTAATAATGTAATTGGAGGCAATGGCAAAGATCTTTATATTGTAACATGTAATTTGGATCTAGAGTTAAAAATGTATTTTGACCGAAGGAAGCTCTTTTTCTTGAATCTTGGTGTAACTCCGTCTCATATGTAGAACACTGATCAATGCCCCCTCTCCCCTCCACCTCTCAATTCTGCAAAATCTTGTATGCTCCTTCATGCATATCAATATATTGTTCGGGCCAGCTTCTTGCCAGCCGTAGCACTTCAAAATGTATTTATCTTATCTTCTTTTTTCGCGAAAGGTATATATGTCTGATGCTACTCGCCACATGAATGTGTTGCGCACATTACTTATTTTTAAAAGCTTTAGCTCATCCTGGTTTCCCTTTCCATGACTATCCATTAGAGTCATGGCAACGTGATAGTGAAACTGTCTATTGTCAATGTGTTTGCTTGTACCCCCTCCGTCCAGAAATATAAGACATTCTAGTTTTGTCCTAAGTCAAATTAAGTAAACTTTGACCAACTTTCTAGAAAAGAATAATAATATTTATGACATCTAATTAGCATCAATAGACTCATTGTGAAATATTTTTATATTTTATTTATTTGATTTGTTAAAATTTAATATTTTTTCTCTGTAAACTTGGTCAAATTTTTAAAAGTTTGACTTAGGACAAACCCAGAATACCCTTTATTCCAGGACAGAGGGAGTAGTAGCTGAGAGAAAATGAGTACATGGGCGATGCACTGGGGTGGCCCATGGGCTAGTGCGTTCGGGGGGCATACAAGAGTGGTGCGTTGTGTGCAGCTTCATTGGACCCGGCCCCAACCTTCATCAACGACGAAATGGAGAACGAAAAATGAATGCATGGACAGAAAAAGGCCAAGTGGTATGAAAAAGAAAAATAGATGATCTCAAAAAAATGAAAAAGAAAAATAGAGAACTTTAGGGTAGAGTCGGGAACCCCTTTAGTACTAGATCCCCGCCCGGTACTGGGATTCTGGTACTAAATAGGGGTACATTTATTACCGGACGCAATGCTTGGTACTAAAAGCCAATTTTCACAAAAAAATCTGCGCCGCGCCTGCCAGACCTGCTTCCCGCTCCAGCTCCGCTCTAGCTTCTTCAGAAGCTTGAGCAATTCTCCAACAAACCGCATGAACACACAAGAACAAACCATATGAACACACAAGAACAAACCGCATGAACACATAGAGACACATATATTCCTTCATGTCTCAACAAAACAACAATAGTTCACAAGATCTGGAAATAGAAAAACGAAAACAACAATGGTTTACAAGATCCGCTTGCCCAGCCGCTCCATGCTCGCCCGGCCAGTGCCACACGGGGCAGCTCGCCCTGGCTGCCGCTCCGGCCACTCCTCGCCTGCTTCGGCCACGCCAAAAATTGTTGACATTTTTTTACAAGCAATATCATAGCTGAAAATAACAGAAAAAACAATCTTCATTTTAATAATATATAGGTATAGATAAAATATTATAAGAAGATGCATATAATAATGTAATATATATTACACTATTACAAAATCTCATTAAGTATTATAATGATAGTGTGGTAATCAGTGTTCAACTTACCGGAATGCAAAAAAAATTTCGGAGGGGGCCGGTAAAACCGGTAAACCGATTTTCGGCCGAAATTTCGGCTGGTATTTTTGAAATTTTGCAAAATTTAATTGAAATTTGAAAGTTGAACTGAATTTTGGCTGAAAAATCATTGATATTACTGGTAGGACTATTTACCGGTCCCGGCCGGTAGAACTGAAATTCGCCGAAAACCGGGACGAAATTCCTGGTGGTAATATATAAATTCGACCTTCGCCCGTAACAAAGCACTAGCATATTTGCTAGTCGACAAACAAGTGAATATGAAGGAGCGAGCAATTAGACAAGTAACACAGCTTCCTCGAAGCAGTGACATGTCATGAGTAATTTCCAGGCGAGTAGAGGAGACAATGAGAAGAATATAAATTTCCAGGCCAGGAGCCCATGACAAGGATATATAAACTATTTTATAGTTGTGTTGCCGACCGGTGACAGTGAGCTCCACTTGAAAACGGAGTGTGGGTGACAAGGTGAGCTTCCTCACTGGACTAGCTAGAGCTTAAAGACTACGGTTCAGTAATAATAAACTGAAAAGATATTCACTGTTCGTATAACAATGACAAAAGAGCTTTGTAATGCTGCTGTAAGCAACGCAGATTTTTCCAACCGCAGCATAGTTTAAGGGTAAGCACAGGCCCCTAATATCATGGATCATTGATGCAAACAATCTCCAGTAGTATTATCGATCGGTGGCCAGTGACGATGAGCTTCAAATAAACAATAGAGTGGTTGATTTGTAGTGATCTCACGAAGTTGACAAAGACTACCAGACAGTACATGACGTTTACCTAATTAAGATTAAGGCGACCTGCACTCTTACAGGTTGATGCAGGTCGTTGCATTCAATATTTCAATGCCCACGATATTGGAAAGCTAGGTAATTCCATTTGTTATTGTTAATTTATTATTAGCGGTTGTGTGTGACAGGAACCATTCTCTGCTTCTGCCTTTCAGGGGAAGGAATGAGACAAGCAACACAGCTTCGTGGAAGCAGTGACATGCCGTGAGTAATTTTCTGGCGAGGAGCCCATGAGAAGGATGTGAACCGTCTTATAGTTGTATTGCTGACCAATGACACTGAGCTCCACTTAAACACGGACTGGGTGATAGGTTGACGTCACCGTTGGAATAGGTAAAGCGTAAAGACTATATAGTACATTTCGCTAAGGCCAGGCCCAACGCTCCAGCGTGTTGGTAGCCTCAGCCTCCACGTCTGCATCTCAACATCGAGCAGTAGCCTCGCAGGTTGTCAGTACTACCTGCAGAAGTGCTGGTTGCCCCGTCTGACAAAAGGGTAGAACCTCTACTTTTACTTGCGCTGGGTGACTGGGGGAGCCGGGGAGGGAGTCTGCTCCTCTGGTAAAGTAAAAGAGAAAAGTGACAGGGGAGTGACAAGAACAAGGATTTGCGTTGTGGGCTTGGTAGCTCTGATTGTTCCTAGAATACGTGGCCTGTAACTTTTAGCCGAGGCATACGCTCTTCGGTACCTGCGTTGGGCTTGCCCTAAGTGAACATACCAGTACAACATGGAAAACAGAAAAGATTTTCATTATTCGCTTTGTATGTTCTTGTAAGCAAACACAGATTCTGCCGGCTGCAGCGTAGTCGCCTGGTAAGCACATGGGCCCTAACCTAATGGGGGATGAAAACGGATTAAATATCAATGGATATGTACGAATACAAATATAAGTATTTAATTCTTGGATCAGATATATTACGGATAATATAAAATGTGTCGGATATGAAACGAGTATTGATATACATGTTCTTGGATCGGCTATATTTGTAGTGATCTCACGAAGTTGACAAAGACTAGCAGACAGTAATATAAATGACGTTTAGTTATTTAAGATTAAGGCGATCTGTACACTTACAGGTTGATATGCAAGTCGTTGCATTCAATATTTCAATGCCTCCGATATGGGAAAGCTGGGTAATTCCATTTGTTATTGTTAATTTACTGTTTGCGGTTGTGTGTGACAGGAACCATTCTTTGCGCTGCCTTTCGGGGGAAGGAATCAGACAAGTAACGCAGCTTCATGGAAGCAGCGACAAGCGACATGCCCTGAGTAATTTCCAGACGAGGAGCCCATGAGAAGGATGTAAACCATTTTATAGTTGTATTGCCGACTGATGACAGTGAGATCCACTTGAACATGGAGTATGTGATAAGGTTGACGTCAACATGAAGTAGGTGATAAGGTTGACGTCACCATTGGACTAGCTAGAGCGTTACAGTACATTTCGCTAAAGGACAAGAATACCCTATTTGACACTGAAAGATAAGTCAATTCCTTATATGACACTTAAAATTTTGATCTTCCTTATTTGACATGG
>CM014271.1:83882454-83924572 GCA_004135705.1 Alloteropsis semialata | reverse complement strand
CCAATGCGAGGCACATCAATCTGCCAATCCCAGTAGGGGATGAGCTCACAACCCTAGGTGATTCTCTCATGCAACGCATACAGTGGCCAAGGATGAGAATCCTTATACCACCTAGGTCGAGAGCTCCCACATCTGCAGCCACATCAGCTGGTACAGCTTCAGATGGAGCAGCAGCAGCAGCTCGGCTACTGCAGCAACAACAGGATCGGCTACTGCAGGCAGACAATGACCAACAGAGCCAGCTGCCTGAAAATGCCTTGATAGCACATCAGCCTCAGCAGAAGCAGCAGAGCCAGACTCCGCAACAGCAGCAGTAGCCACAGCAGCAGCAGCAGCAGCAGCCACAGCAGCAGCAGCAGCAGAAGCAGCCACATCAGCAGCAGCAGCAGAAGCTCATCAGCAAAACTTCGCCTCAGCAGCAGCTTCAGCAGCAGCAACAGCAGCAGGAGCTAATAAGCAAAACTCCGCCTCAGCAGCAGGAGCCACAGCAGCAGCAGCAGCAGCAACTTGGCCCCCAACCTACGCCTCAGCAGCAGCAGCCACAGCAGAAGGTTGCCAATGTTTGGACTACACAGAACATAAAATACAAGCCTGGTGAGCCTATGTTGTCAGAAGAGGCTTTAAAGGCTGCTGGGCCAAGTTGTGAAGCTTTGCATAAGTATGTCATGGCTCAAAGTGCGAAAGGTGGTGATGGCATTCTGGCAAAGTTGGCTGCATCATACTTTGACAATGATAGTGAATTAGACTTCACAATTGGATTCAATGACTTGTATGACCTTTTCAACCTGGATGGCCTGGATGTTAGTTTGTTGAGGTGCTGGACATTGTAAGTTCTTTCACACTAAAACATATATTCTATAATTTTTACCACAAAGTTCATGCTAACAATTAGTTTATTTGTAGGATAATGATGAAGCAGGCAGAGGATATGAAGTGCAGTGTTGGGTTTTTGGACCCACAGATATTCTCGGCCACAATGATTCAATTCCAAACCAAACATGTAGCAAACACAATTAGAAAGGCTATGAAGCACGACTTCGTGGTGGGTGCCTACAACACCGGTGGCCACTGGGTACTAGTGGTCATTGCAATGAGGTGGAATGTTGTTTGGTACTTAGATTCTGCTAAAACTTGGCCAAAGCGAAAGTTCAAGGACGTCGTACAAGTTGTGAACTGGTAAGAAGGTTTTGTTCCAAAAATTCCATCTCTTAATATTTCTAATCAATATTGCTGATCTTGCAGGGCATTTTCAGAGCACATTAAGAATGTGAAAACAAAGTCAAAAAGCAAACCTAAACTGGTGCACAAGACAGATTTCCTGGTAAGAACGAGACTTTTTTTTGGATCCCTTCATACGTATTTTGTACTGCCTCAACTTGTGTCATTATGGTACCCTTTATGCAGTGCGCTCAGCAGCCATCGGGGAGCTTACTGTGTGGATTCTATGTTGCAATAAACATGTTGGACCTACTCTCTGACATAAGCATCATGAAGAAGGCTTCTGTAAGTATACCTGCTCAGCCTTGTCTCTGCTCATAGTCTCCATTTGATTTTAGAAACTGATTTTTACTTGTATTCTCATAATAATTTTATTAAGCAGGATTACAAAGTTCCCATCGCAGCGGTAGATCAAGGAGCACTAAGGATGCTCCAGGGGATGCTGTGCGAGTTCATTCTTGAGGACATCGTGGACCCAAGGGGCCGCTTCCATAATGGTCCAGCAGCTGCCGTGTGAGTTCATAAACTTGATACTTGTTGCATGTGTATGATGAATTATGAGAAACTTGGAAACTTGATTCAGCTTCCATCTGTATGATGAGATACTTGGAAACTTGATTCACAATCTTGATGTGTAATAGTGTATATATGTTGGAAACTTGATTCACAATCTTGATGTGTAATAGTGTGTATATATGTGATATGTATATCAATCTGTGTTTGTGATGTGATTGACTGGTGGCTGCCAAATCCTGGCTGGTTCCAGGATGCAGCCAGAAAACTGGCTGGAGCTTGTGGGGGTGGCACAGTAAAGGTAACGGGCATTAAACAACGCCGATTACAAATTAGGAACAGATGGGTGTGATGGGTAACGCCTACTTGTAACGGGCAACTACAATAGACCATCACCTACATAAATAAAGGTAACGGGAACTAGAATTGCCCGTTACTAAAACAAAAACTTGTAATGGGCCATCACATAAGCCCGTTACACTATCTTGCCTCATGTAACGGGCACTACTATACGCCCGTTACCACTATTATATATTTGTAACGGGCACCCAACCAAGCCCGTTACAAAATATGACCAGTGGGCCCAGAAAGAGACTTTTGGGTGGCCTTTTTGTAACGGGCATCCTATAACGCCCGTTACTTATTTAGGCATTTGTAACGGTCCATCATACTTGCCCGTTACAATGTCTGACAGTGGGCCCACAAAAGCAGCCATTTTTGGTTGCTGGTGACTGCTATTAGTAACGGTTGTTTTTATAGGCCCGTTACAAATATATGTTATTAGTAACGGGGATTTGCCCGTTACCTTTGTTCGATTATTAGTAACCCAAAAAGGGTAACGGGTGCATTCCCCGTTATCAATGACGATCTATGCCCGTTACCTATCACAGTGAATGTGTACTACATGGATCATGGTCGCTAGTTATCTTGCAGTTGCAAAAATCGCCAGTGATGGTATCAAATTTTGGATCTTTGGTTTCATAATTATTTCAATTGCATTAAACGGGATGCCGCCTAGACAAAAGCTAATTCGAGCGAGCGAGTTCATTCGCACGCCTACACGAAAAGAAGAGACCATGACAAAAAAGAACCGTGACAGTACAGGGAGGCCGGCCACTACTTAATTAGTAACTAGCTAGTTTAAGATCACGGGTGCGCCTCGAGTGGATCAAACCTCACGTGTCACTGCATCGGGCGCGTATCTCAGGGCGCTAAAGCTCTGAGAATACGACCAAAAGACTCAATTTGGGGGAACCGGATCCTCTAACGTTTTTGAGATTACATAAGAGGGACGTTGGAGCCGCATCACCGTTGCTTCGGCATCCGACGGCAACATCGAGTAGATCTGTCAATCGGTCAAAAAAAAAGTGATGTTCGGCCCATTTGTAGGCCGCTGGCCCATCGCCATGGCCGCCGGCAGCTGGCTGCCGCTGTCCTTCTCCTGTCCCATGCCCATGCGTCCTCCCCGGCGTAACGTAACAGCCCAGCTGGCCCCGGTGTAGAGGTCAAGAGCAACAACGACGGCTTCAGAGGTTGATTTGAGAACGTAAATTGATGTTATCTTTAAATGCTAGGATTGTAATCGCCTCAATTTATTGATGACAATTCAGTATGGCATAAGAAAATGATACTGCTTCAAAATAAAAAGAATGTCAATTCATTTTGATAACAGAATTCAGTAAGGCAATTTTAGGTAATTTATAATTATATATCGATGCATGCAAGTTTAGAATTTGAGCTACATGCTTAATGAACATGGAAAATCTATGCTCTTATTGCTTTTTTCATACATATATATAACCTACATAAGGACACACATCATACATATATACTTTGAGTTAATATTTTATTTAGCAATTAATGGCAAAGTTAGGTAATTTAAGATCATATATTGGGTGTAACTTAACATATTTTTATAATGATAGAGGTGGGTAATTAAGCTATAGATTTAGAGGGTTACTTTAGGGTACTTTCGTAATGGCAAAGTGAGTAATTCTTTAGAAAATAGATAGATGCAATGGATATGATGATCAGAATTTACGGTTCGATGGTTAGATGTTTCTGATTTTTGTGAGAATTTTTAGGATTTATCTTTTTTTTCTACCACTTCTCGTGAGGATTAACGTGGAGACCTAGAAGGAGTCTCCAATTAGTAATAGTAAGATAAGATTTCAGTGATCAGTCTAAATTAACAAAAACATTTGTTAAAAAGTTTAACACACTAAATATATATTTAGTCATAAATCACAACAACATTCAGTAAAGATAATTCGGTCACAACTCACAACAAACATTCAGTAAAGCTTTGCCACTCTCATCAAGGTCTGGTGATGCTCCGATTACCCAGGCAGCAGTGTGTATCCTAGACCACGGTTTCCTGTGGTGATGTGGTCGACGTCTCGACGACAGGGGCTGCGGCGTTGCAACGGCAAGTGAGAAGCGAGAAAGACAGCAGTAAGATCGCATTCGAGCCGAGAGCAATGGGCTGGCTGGGCTCGTTTGTGGGCCGTAGAGTTTGCTGGTCCCGCTTAAATCAACGGCGCCGTTGGATGGTCGATCAACGTCGCAACGCCGAAGGACGTCCCTCTTACGTAGTCGCAGCAATGTTAGAGGATCTCGTTCCGAAATATGCATGGAGTTTTATATGTACAAGGACATGGTGGAGGTGCTGTATGTGCCTGTAGACTAAAGTCCTACTACTTCAAGTATAACTTTTAATGCTGGACATCAGCAAAGGCCAAGGAGTTCCTTCGAGTTTTATAAAGGTTCTTTAGACCGGAGACGTGTAGAGTTTTATATGTATCATGATGAAGGAAAAAGGGTCACCTGTGCTTCTTGCACCAGAACACCAAGGTGCCTGGGTGTGAGTCTTAACAGCTGACTGTTTTAATGTTGTGACAGCGTGACTTTAGCTCATAATTTTCTTATGTATATCATACTACATTGTATTGTGGGCCAACATTGGAATGTCAGGAATTGTCTCTTATAATCTGTTGCAATGCTACCATGCCTAGGTTGTTACATATGCTCCCTGTGTTTGTATACAAATGATTTCTTTTCTTTTTGCGAATGTTTACATTTGATCCTTAATTTTTCTTCTACAAGCTTGAGATGTCTATGGTCTATTGGCTTGCACTGAAGGGTCAAAACAGTAATGTTTCTGTAATATTCAGGAGATCAATTTCATAACAGTCCTGTTTGGATAGAGATCTTGACTCTTGCTAGCTCCCATACAAAGGAATTGCAGTGAACAATTGGTGGGCATCCATTGACCGACTGCAGCTGCCATCACCGCTTCAGTAGCCCCGTTTGGTTTTCTAGTGCTAGAAATTGTTCACAACTTTGACCACTAATTAAAGGTATTAAATAAAGGTATTTTACAAAACTAACTTCAGAACCCCTGCACTAGGAACCCTGAAGAATCTAATGAGGCCTTTGACCACATAATTAGAGGATGATTAGAGGATGGTTACTGTAGTATCACTATAGCCAATCATCGATTAATTAGGCTCATTAGATTCGTCTCGAAAAGTTACGCTCATCCGTGAACAGGTTTTGCAAATAGACTTCATTTAGTACTCCATGCAAGAAAGATTTCCTCCGTGCTAGATGCTACACTAGACAACCAAACGGGGCCACTGATTCTTCTAGTGCACAACAGGTGTTTGAGAAAATGTACAGTACCAGTCCGGTGAGATACAATCATTTTCCTTGTCTGAGAGATTTAGGGCCTGTTTAGTTTGGTAGATTGAAAGTTACCGTATACTGTAGCAATTGTAAATCGAAGATTAGGAGAACTAAACATGATCTAATTATAAAACTAAATACACGGTTGGACGGGAAATCGCGAGACGAATCTATTAAGCCTAATTAATCCATCATTAGAGATTGTTTACTGTAGCACGACGTTGTCTAATCATGGCCAAATTAGGCTCATTAGATTCGTCTCGAAAAGTTACCTGGGGTTATGGAATGGGTTTTGTCATTAACACACGTTTAATACTCCATGCATGAAAGATTCTTTTTGATGAATAGTTGGATGTGACGTTTTGACAATTTTTGTTGGCCATCTGAACAGACCCTTATTCAACCGCCATCCCTCCCTCTCGAGCTGACAACATGACTGAGCAAAGTATCATACAGTCAGTTCAGGAGCCATTTTTTTTGAATCTGAGGAAGTGGCATCCAGCTAAGACCTCTATGGCATTCCATTTTATAACGAAAGTGAGTTGCATCCTGGTGGTAATCATTCTAAAGGTGTCTTTGCTATTCTCTGCATGAAGAATAATTTCACAATTTGCTCAGTGGCTAAGGGTTTGGCAGTTAGATAAGAGTGGTGGAATGTTGCTTTCTTTGCTGTAGAGAAGTGACAGAAGTCCAAATGAAGGTTTGCTCTGTTTTCCATGGGATAGTAAACTGTCTCAGTAATTTTGGGTTCAGTCTCCAAGTCATTCTTATGCTGCTCATAGTTCAAACACACAGTTATTTGTTTGGTGTCATGGGATAGTTGTGCACGTGTGAAGTGTGCATCCAAATGATCCCAGTTTTAGGCCACTGTTGCATTTATCAATACATACTTACATATTCTGCTCTGAATTCTGATTTAGCTATGTCATTTTTGGCTTAACTGTTTCTGTACTTACATATTCATGTTTGGCTCTGAATCCTGAGACTCGGCCTAGTTTAAGAATGCTGTAGCGCATGCCTGAATTATTTACGCTGCATGCCATAGTTCATCCTAAGATTTCTACACATAGTTCATCCTAAGATTTCTGTACATTTAACACATAACTGTCCATGAAATTCTTTTACTTGTGTTTTGCTTCCCATTTGCAGTTCAGGAGAATTTGTTAGCTGAAAATGAAGTACAGCTTCCTCTTGACAGATGAACTGTAGTAACTCAATCATTTGCTTATGGTTATGATTCTTAGCATTGTGCAAGGCCATTTTATTTTATAACATAATCACTATATAGAACATTAAAACTTATGCAACCTAATAGCTCTCAAGTTTGACTTTGCGAGGCTAGAAACAACACTTAGCCCAATGATTAGTGTAAGTATTAACATTGATCCTCATCCAATGGTCCAAAACAAATATGTTTAGGAAAGCAAAAGTAATTAAAAGTAGTTCTTCGGTTTAAAAACAAACGACATGTAAAAACTGAAGAGCTTTTTGGTTGTTTTCTTCTATCAACTGTTCGTCGTCCATCAGAGTTTGAAAAATACACTAGAAAGGTTGTAAGTGAAAGGAACACCTACAAATGCCCTCGTCACATAAGGCTTTGAAGACCTAAGGTTAAATAAACTTAGGCTACAGGTTCAAAGAACTTGATGGTATGGTACAAAACCAAAGAGTGGACGGTTTAGCTGGTACTTGAGGGCACTTGTTTTTTTGCCAGCTGCAATTTTCAAAATTATCTTAAAAATATATATAACCTTGAGGTTGATAGAACGCAAGATGGCAACGTATCAGGTGCAAACCAACCTCCCCGTGCAAACTATGCAAACCTCAATCTGGACCACATGATCTTGATCCAAGGGGGCGCGTAGAGAGAGGTGGGAGGGGGGATTTGCAAAATCACCGCCCACCCTTAATCACAGCAAGATCACTTTTGCAAATCCCCCTCCCACCTCTCTCTACGCGCCCCCTTGGATCAAGATCATGTGGTCCAGATTGAGGTTTGCATAGTTTGCACGGGGAGGTTAGTTTGCACCTGATACGTTGCCACGCAAGATTCTTTATAGATAGGTCGAAAGAAAATACGTCTCCACAGTACGAAAACGTATTTAACCCAGTTTCAGACCTTCAGTAGCTGCCCGAAAAAACCCCAAATCCCTCTCCTTCCGATGGAGCCACGCCTGAGCCGGCCCAGCGGCGGCGAGCTCTCCGCCAAGCCCTCCGAGGACGACGCCGGCCTGGACCGCCTCAGCGCTCTCCCCGACGACGTCCTGCTCCTCATCCTCGTCCGCCTGGAGGACGCCGCCGCCGCCGGTCGGACCAGCGTCCTCGCCAGCCGCTGGCGCAGCCTCTGGGCGCTGCTCCCGGAGCTCCGCTTCTCTTTCTCCACCGAGCCCCGCCTCATCGCCTCGGCTCTGGCCGCTCATGAGGCGGCCCTCTGCTGCCTCGACGTGCGGACCGAGGACGCCGCTCCCGAGTCCGTGGCGGCCTGGCTCCCCGTCGCCGCGCGCCGTCTCTCCGGCAGTCTCGTCTTCAGCAATCGGGCTCCGGGGAGAAACGGCGGTGACGACGGCGAGGAGGAGGCCGAGGGAAAGGGCGCCTTTGAGCTGCCCTGTTTCGAGCGCGCCACCACGGTCTCACTGGACCTGGGCCTGGGGTCCCTCGGCCTCGCCGTGCCGCCCGCAGGCGTCTTCGCCCGTCTCGTCGAGCTTTCCCTGGAATTCGTCCGGTTCTACGGCCCGTGCGAGCTCGGTGACGCTGTCTCCTCGCAGAATACTGGCCACCAGTTCCAAGACATGATCCGGTGCTAGCTTATTACATGATGAATGCGGGTTACGCAAAATCTGTACTATACACGGTTTGGTTTTTTGGTGCTAAAAACTGTTCACAACTTTAACCATTAATTAAAGGTATTAAATAAAGGTATTTTACAAAACTAACTCCAGAACTCCTGCACTAGGAACCCTGAAGAATCTAATGAGGCTTTTGACCGTATGATTAGAGGATGATTAGAGGATGGTTACTGTAACATCACTGTGGCCAATCATCGATTAATTAGGCTCATTAGATTCGTCTCGACAAGTTACGCTCATCCGTGAAGAGGTTTTGCAGATAGACTTCATTTAGTACTCCATGCAAGAAAGATTCCCTCTGTGCTAGATGCTACACTAGGAAACCAAACGAGGCCAATACATTGAAGCTAGAAAACATGAGGAATGGAGCCTCCCTGAAGATTAAAGGACGACACCTATGACTGCCTGAACCAAATTTTGAACTGACAACAGGGGACTTCATCGTATCAGCATTGTCACTAGCAAAACTGAATGCCTGTAAACGTGGTTCAGTTTCGGCCTGTAGGGCATCAGTAACGTGTTGAAAACTATATAGCGTCATCTCTTTCTCAAAAAGTACCCATTAAAATTTATTTAAAGGAATCCTTCTTGACTCTTGAGGACGGTTCATGTCATTCGTCGAATTCTTCATTTCCATCAACAAAGAGCTTACCACCAGTGGGATCATGAAATAGTCAAATTCTTTTTCAGATCGACATTGGTGGTGAACTGGTGATCACCATGGATTAACAAACACGCATTGTTGAAGAGGAACTGCAGGAGAGTATGGTGCTGCACAAAACCAGCAGCCTCGAGTGAATGACTGCATTTGTGCACTTGCACAGCAAAAACAGAGACTCTATATATATATCATCCAATGAGATATGAGGATCAAGCATGAAAGCACAAGATGAGTTTCCAAAGCGAATGTTTCCATCAGCACTGCGACATGTTCGTTCATTCTCTGACTTTTGGTGCCTCAAGGGATAATCCCAGATTTAGCTGATGAACACAGCACTAGGCAACAGTTTTATTTCTGACACTCTAGCAGAACTTGGAGAGCAAGGAGAAGAGAGTGGTATTCATTACAACTAACCAGAAGCGATCACATGTTTGGAGAAAGCTCTGATTCTCGGCTCTTTGGCCTAGCTTGGAGGCGCAGGTGCTCCCATGACGGTTTCCCCCCCTCATCCATCTTGACGCTGCGGCTTCTGTGGGTGCACACAGTCTGAAAGAAACAACAACTAACACATTAGCAGTTGCAGTTGATGATATCGCTGCTCAATGTGATGAACAGAAGAGCACAGCACAGCATAATTGGATCAGTTCAGAGGGCCAGGGAGGGGATCAGAAATGCAAGTACCTGGTGTGAAAAAGCCGGTGACAGGCGTCATCAGCAGGGTGCTCTTGGGTAGTTGGGTTTGACCACAGCCTTGTACCTGCGAGTAGCGAGGTCAACGGTAATCGGCCCTGGGTTCCTGATCGTGCCCACCAACAGTGCGGGGGGGCTCTCCGCAAAGCCTAGCAAATGGAAGCCCGGCACGGGAATCTGCACAGGATCCGCCTCCGCCCATTCCACCGCCGCCGCTGCGTCTGAACCGAGGTCACCCTCCCAGAGCCGAATCGACTTGTCCCCCTGCTTGATCATCGCGGCGAACTGGACCTTGCCGCCCACCGCGGCTGGCGCTGGTACGAGCTCCGTGCCTCGAGAACTGCCTTCGATGAACGGCGGCGCCTCGACGAACGACAGTCGGTCCGCCTCGCCGCCAAAGTGGTACCGCACGATGGTCCCCCCGCCGGTCCTGAAGCAGACGCTGGTTCCCACGAGGGTTGTGGGCCTCTGCTTGATGTCGGCCGCGGCGGTGTCGGGCTTCTGCACCGACGCGGTGGCGGCCCAGGAGCCGATCGCGGATCTGTAGACGAACGCGGACGTGAGGCCGGTGTTGGTGATGCCGACGAAGACGACGCGGAAGGGGCCGGCGTGGCAGAAGATATGGTCGCAGTGGTTGGCGTCGCAAAGGATAGCGGCGCTCCAGGTGTTGCCGGCGCCGTGGGGGAATGGTTCTGGCAGGGGCAGTTTCAGCAGTTCCCCGCCGGCGAGGGAGCTCCAGGCCATGAGCGAGTACCACTCGCGGAAGAGCACGCGGCCGTGGCGGCTGTCGAGGACGCGGAGGCTTTGGCCTTTATTGGGCAGGCGCGGGAGGAGGGCGGTCGGAACACGGGAGGCGACGAATCCCGCCCGCGCGGTAGGATCGTGCTGGTAGTCGAAGACGTGGCCGAGCGTGGGGGGGATGGCGTGCAACTCGCGGTAGCGGTGGAGGAAGACGTTTTTTTTTTAACCGGAAACAGGCAGGAGTTCTGCCGTTTCATATATTAAATAGAGGAGAGGAGCAAAATTCACAAAAAAACAATGGCCTAAGCCAACAGAAAAAGAACCAAAAAAACTCATATGCAAATAGCTACAGATTGGGGGTCAACTCTCGCAGACAGCGGGCTCCAGCAAGGCCCCACGCTCTGATCTCATCTTTTATTTTCCCCACTATACCTTGGATGGAACACTCTTTTGTTTGGAAGATTCTCGCATTCCTTTCTTTCCAAATCTCCCAAGAGACGAGCAACAAGAGCGATCTTGTTGTTTTCTGCGGCAGACTCCCTGCAGCGCTTGCGAGCTCCCACCATTGCGGTACATTGTCGCAAGTGTTCCATGCTTCGGTATCAAAAATAGAAGCTGCCAGCCACTTTCCTAACTCATGCCACACCCTTTTTGTGTATCGGCACCGTGCCAGTAGATGAATGGCAGACTCATCCATGTGCCTGTAGAGGGGGCACTTTCGCTGGTTCGGCCAACCGCGTCGCGCTAGGCGATCAGCTGTCCATAGTCGATCCTGATAAGCGAGCCACCCGAAGAATTTACACTTTGGCGGTGCCCAGACCTTCCATACAAGGTCGTTCAGTTTGGTGTGGGCTGCCCCCAAGAACTGTGTTGTGTAGGCCGATTTTGTGGAGTATTCCCCAGTTGCGCTGAATTTCCAAATGATTTGGTCCGGTATTTGTGGACGCAGCTCAACCCGTTGCACTTTTGCCCACAAAGCAGTAAACTCAGCGAAGTGTTGGGCGGAACTGAGCAGCGGAATGCTAATGTTTTGTATCCAGGCATCATCATGCAGGGCAGCACGTACCGATATCTTCTTCCTCTTGCTGGCCATGTACAGCTTTGGAGCCAAATCTTTGGGAGCTTGGCCTTCTAGCCATGCCGACTGCCAAAATTGTGCCTTGTCCCCATTTCCAATGGTGATCGTCGTAGCAGCATTGAATAATTGTCGATCCACCTCATCACACGGTAGTTCTGTTCCCGTCCATGATTTGCCGTCATCTTTCCAGAAGTGCCACAACCATCTCAACCGCAGGGCCCGAGCAAATTTGCGTAGGTCCAGGATTCCCAAGCCTCCTAGCTTCGTCGGTCTGTTTACCCTGCGCCAGTTTACCTTGCATTTCCCCCCAGACACCTGTTCAGCTCCTGCCCATAGAAAACGCCTTCTTCTCGAGTCTAGCTCCTCCAGAACCTCGTCCGGCGCACGCAAGGCGGAGAGGAAATAGATAGGCTGGGAAGTAAGCACGGATTTGACCAGTGTGTCGCGTCCTGCTATTGTCATCATTGTCCCTTGCCAGAAACTGAGACGACCCGCCGCTTTGTCAATTAGAGGTTGGAAGTCGACCCTCCGCAGCCTATGAACAGTCAACGGCAGGCCCAAGTACTTGAATGGGGAATCCCACTCTCTTTGCAGGGAATGTCCTTAGGATGGAGTTTAGGTCGACTCCCTCACAACGAATTGCGGCGACTGTGCATTTCTCCACATTTGTAGTCATGCCCGTGGTCCCTCCAAACAAGCGTAGGATGCTTCGCAAGGTGCTGACATCTCGTGCAGTCGGTGCCACAAAAACAGCTGCGTCATCCGCGTAGAGGGAGATGCGGAGGCGTGCTTGTCTTCCACGAAGTTTGGAGAGGTGGCCATTTGCCGTTGCTCGATTTAGGATGTTGACAATAGGATCAATTGCGATAGCAAAAAGTAGGGGAGACAATGGATCACCCTGTCATAATCCTCGCCCATGTTGAATCGGTGGCCCTGGTGCGCCATTGATCAGAACTCTAGATGAAGATGAAGCCCATATGGATGCCAACCAATCACACCATTTCTGTGGAAAGCCGCGTCGTCGCATGAGGTCTAGTAAGTAGTCCCACCTGACTGTGTCGAATGCCTTTGCAATGTCTAGCTTGAAAAGCAACGCTGGTACCTTGTTCCGGTGGAAGGCTCGCGCAATGTTTCTCACGTACATGAAATTATCGTGTATAGCCCTTGACTTGATGAAAGCGCTTTGGTTTATGGAGACCAGGGACTTCATATGGGGTTGCAGTCTTGTGGCCAACATCTTTGTAATTAATTTGGCAACACCATGTATCAGGCTGATGGGGCGGTAATCTCCAATTTCTTCAGCACCCTCCTTCTTCGGGATTAGACAATGTTGGCCGAGTTTAGGAGAGCCATGCTGTTGGTTCGATGATCATAGAAATGTTGCACTGCACAGAGAATATCGCCTTTGATAATTCCCTAACATGACTTGTAGAAGGCCCCTGTGAAACCATCCGGGCCAGGCGCCTTGTCGGAGCATCATTTTGATCACTTTGTGCAACTCCTCTTGTGTGAATGGCTCGGATAGTGAAGCCAAATCATGTTGTTGAATGTCCAATTCCGACCAGTTGAAGTCTTCTGTCCGCATTGGTGGGGCGCTCATGAATTTGTCAAAGTGCTCTTCAGCTATCTCCATTTTTTCTACATGTGTGACCGCCCATCCCCTATCCCTGTGCAGTCTCTGAATGAAGTTTTTGCGCCTTCTGGAATTGACCTTGAGGTGGAAAAATTTTGTGTTTGCGTCTCCCAGCGTGAGGTTTGTGATCCGTGAAGCCTGTTTCTTGCGTGCTCTTTCTAGGACCGACAGGCCTAGCACCCTGTGTTTTAGCCTTGTTCTAAGGTCAATTACCTCTGATGTTAATGCTCGGCGCTCTTGCGCCTGATCTAGTCTCAGTATGACATCAAGTGCCATATGCAACTGCAGCTTCGCTTCTGACAGCAACTCCTTGCTCCATTCATGCAGTCTTCTAGCCGTGGTCTGGAGCTTGTAGGCTAGACGGTGCATAGGTTCAGTATGTGGGCTTTCTTCGGTCCAAGCTGCTTGTACAGTCTCCTTGTACCCAGGCATCTTGATCCAGAAGTTTTCAAACTTGAAGGTTCTTTGCCGTTGTGGTGCTGCTGTGTTTGCAAGGAGGAGCGGACAATGATCCGACAAAGCTGTAGACAGTGCCTGTAGGCAATGAGAACCGAAATCGAGGTCCCAAGCAGTATTGCAGAAGAAACGGTCGAGGCGGACTAGAGTCGGGTTTGTACGCTCATTGCTCCATGTGTATTTTCTATTCTGTAGGTGGATTTCTTTGAGTTCATTCCTATTGAGCGCATCTCTGAAGCGTGTCATCATGGCTCTATTCAAGTTTCTATTATTTTTGTCACGCGCCCGATAGATCAGATTGAAGTCTCCTAGCACTAGCCAACTCGCATTATCTGCCAGCTTGCTATCTGTGAGCTCATGTAGAAATGCCGGCTTTCTTGGTAGCTTGGTTGGGCCATAGACATTGGTTAGCTTGAATCGTTGCCCAGTCTCCCTCACTTCGACATCTGCAGAAATAGAATATCTAGTCATGGTCACCGAGGTTAATTCCACCAAGTCGTCGTTCCATAGAATGGCAGTACCCCCCCTGTTGCCCAATGGTCCAGTTGCTGGGTTGTAAGCAAATTTGTTTAAGCGGTAGCCCCCAGTGTAGGCAGCAGTTGTCTGGTCCAGAACACAAAGCTTTGTTTCTTGCAGGCAAGCTATGTGCACCATGGTGCCTAGCATGATCTCGTGCACTGTGTCTCGTCGTGCTGCCGAGTTGAGCCCCCTCACATTCCAGCTAACAATACTCAGGTTTGTGCTTCCCATGAAAAAAACGTGGAGCTCAATTGGTGAGTAGAATGTGCAGCGTCACTGCAGAAGCACCCATTCTTCACACAAACATTCATTGGCAGCAGCACAGACATACAACGGTAGCAGTAATTAGCTGAGCAGCATGAAGGTTTTTCAAAGCAAAATAATTCGTAGGAGTAGTAGCATCGATGCAGCATGGAGGTTCCAGGAGAAGTGGCGCCTATTAGTAAGTTGTTGGCACACACTTACAGAATAAAAGCTGATACATGGATAAACTGATTGTAGCTCAGAAGACTTGGGGCAGGAGCTTAGGCCGCCGCCTCCACGGTCGACTGCTCCAGCATGTCTGGAGCATCTTCGCCTGCTATCCCGATCAGTGCCTCATCCCGCTGCAGCATGGCTCCATCATCAAGCTTGAGAAGGATGATGAGGGCAGCTATCACCTACTGCGGTAGTGGACCCTCAAAGAGCTGCAAATATTCCTGCAAAGCATGCTGGACTGCATCAGGTCTGTCCTGTAAGAGGCCCAATCTCTTGGACAGGACACGTTGGGCACGCAGCTCCATCGGAAGTACACGAAGCCTTGATTTGCTTTGCCGCTCGCTTCTGCGCAGGGTAGAGTAGTTGATCACCTGCTGCCTGCGTGGAGCTCGTCGCCGAGGTGGTTGCTGCTGCAGGATACCGATAGGTGGTTCAGCAAACAGGTCCCGCATCGGCGAGCCTCCATCATGGTTGTCGTCCTCCCGCGCCTCGATTGCCACAGGGCTCGCCACGGTTGCCGCCACGGCTGTTGGTACAGCCACTGCAACAGGGGTTGCCGCCATGGCTGTTGGTACAGCCACTGCAGCAGGAGTCGCCGCCATAGCTGCTGCCACACCAACGATGGATGTCGGTTCAGAGGCTGCAGCCCCGCCTGTATGCAGGGCAGCTGTGGGTGGCGCATCATCGTCCAGAGCTGGTGCCGCAAGGCCAGCTCCTTGCACGACATCGTCTTCATGGACCTGTTGAGCAGCATGTTGCTGGGTATTAAGCAGAACAGGCGAAGCATCATGTAGAGAGGGGGTTGTTTGTCTGGCAGTCAACATCTTCAGTAGATGTGCTGATTTTTCAGCATCAGGCGATGAAGGTCGACTAACCATAGGTGGTGCCGATGCCGCTGATATCTCAAGTTTGCGCAGAGCCATCTCGACCTGGGCCATCGACACCGTCTTCTGAGGTTGTACTGCTGCCGAGAGTCGGTTCATCGCTTGGGCAACCGGGACTGACGTCTGCACAAAAGACAGTCCAGCCGGACCGGACCAGGCTTCATTCCCCAGCCTGTCAGCGATCTTGATCGATTTGGTGATGTAGTCATCTGCAGCCTTCATCCACTGCTGCTGGGCGTGCTGCATATGCTGCATCCAGGCATGCACAGGGGCAAAGGATTGATGCACCTTCTCATGAAGAATACCCTGCAGGTCTGCCTGCAGTGCTGCTGCCTGCACCGCAAAGAGCTGTTGGAGCTCTTCCTTCTTTCTTGCCTGAAGTTCTTCAACCGAGGGGAGCTTGAGCTTGAGGCCCTGCTGTGATGCCGTACCAGCAGCCGCCGTCGCATCCGTGAGGTCGTCGTTGTGCCGCCGACCATGCCTGGCGTCGTCGCGTGGTCGCGGCGATCTTGTGCGCTCCCGCCGGCCGTCCAGCCCAGAACGCACAGTCTGTTCCAGGGCGCGGCTCGATCTGTAGTGGCGTCCGCCGCGACGGTCCTCCATGTCGTCATCCCGGTCATCATGCCTGCGGTACGAGTGGAAGCTGGGGTGGTCGTCATCGCGGCCACGGCGCACTCGGGGCGGACCATCGACCTCCTCCTCCCGTCGTTCGCGACGTTCGCCTCGCCGGTCGCGCCCGTGCCGCCTGCCGTCACGGTCTTCACGCCGGTCGTCGGCCGGCACATCCACATGGCGTGGCGGCGAAGGGTGCTCATAGACCCGGTCAGGCCCAGGCTCCCCATCCACCTTCCCTTTGTACCAGGTGAAGGGATGCGACCTTGGCTTGAAAGGAGCCATCGGCTGGCCCGGGATTGGAGTGGGCGCTGTCGAGTAGTCCTCCAACAGATCCAGGTGGATGAGAACCTGGTATCTGGCACCGAGCTGCCAGTTCTCGAGAGCTGCTTCAGTGACCTGCCAAGAAGAAGAGGACGTAGCTTCCATTGCACGGTTAGTGAAGAGGAGCCATAACTTCTTGGTGATCTTCGTTGGATTTGGGCACCACGCCCATAGGCAGATGAACCTGGTGTCCACTGGCCGTATCATATCAGTCTCAATGTACTGCATGGCGCAGGATCGGCCCACAATCCTCTCCACCAGCTCGGGGGACCAGACATGCGGCGGCAGCCCCTCAATGCACAGACGCACCCTGAAGAAGAACCTGACACCAAGAGCTTGGCCAAAGCAGTACCAGGGCCGCAGACAGAGGACGACGCCGTTCCTCTTGAGACGGCGTCGACGAAGCGCCGCTTCACAGTGCTTCTTGTTCTCAAATTTGATGAGGAAAGCTTCAGGCTGATGCAGTGAGACAGTTACCTCTCCGCGGTGCAGGCGCAGCTCGTCCAGGATGGTTTCCTTGACCTGCCTCGCCCCGCCCCTGGAGGGAGGCTAAACGCCCATGGAACGACCGTTGTGGTCTCCCATTCCTTGGCTTCATGTGCAATGTCGAAGGAGGTGGGGACGATGTAGGTGTCCTCATCAGTCCTGGTGCTCGGGTCACCCAGGATCGCCATCCCAGTCGCCGGCGGCGGTGGCGGTGGCGGCGGGGGAGGAGGTGGAGTTGGCCTGAATGGAGGTGGACTGCGTGGAGGCGGCGGTTGCCTGTGCCCCGTCGGCACTTGGACTGGTCGGCGCGGCGGCGGCAGGGGCGTCGAAGTAGGTGGAGGTCGGGCAGCAGGGCAGGTACGGGCGTAGTGGCCGGAGCGTCGCAGGTGAAGCAACGGATGGTGTCACGGCAGACAGCAGCACGGTGTTCAGAGGCCAGGCAAATGAAGCAGCGCCCCTTGGGTCGCTGGCGGAATAGGAGTAAAGCTTCCTCCCTGCCCGGCCGCGGTTGCCTTGAATCCTGGTTGGTGCGGTGCCTCAGCCACCCGTCGTGTCGAATTGAATTAGGACCATCGCCGGACGGGCGCCTGCGCCACCAGTAGCGGCCTCGGACGGGGCTCCATCCAGGGTCGGCAGCTTCATGCGAGCCAGCTGTCCCACGCGGCGCCACAGGCCGATGTGACCTAACGCCGGAGTCGAGGACGTTCGGCCTATGCCCCGCATGAACTCCTCCTCCGGGAGGGACAGTAATCACTGAACGGAGCCGTTGTCGAGGTTGTTGAGGAGGAGTAATGGCGGGGAGATTTGCCACGCCTCGGACCACGTCAGCGAAGGAGGCGACCTTCTTCCCCGCCAGGTGCGCGGTGCGCCAGCTCAGAGTCCGGCGTGGCCGGAACAACCTCGTCGTCGAACAGATCTTGGAGGTCGCGCGTCGATCTGGGCGGAGGTGGGGGTAGGGTGTCGAGGAAGGACGTACCTAGATCCAAATCGGTCTGGATGGAGGAGGTCGGGGTCAAACCAGGGATACGCACGGGCCGGCGGAGGAGCGTGGACAGCGCTGTTCGGAGTGGCGACGCCGGCGGAGGTGGGGGCGGTGGCGGCTGGGGAGGTGGAGCCATCGTCCCTGCGCCTTCCTCTTGCTGACCCTTTTAATTTGCTCGTTTCTTTTGGAGGAAGACGTTGTCGGTGAGGATGGCGCGCCAAGCCCTGCAGATGGCTGCGAATCGGAATAGGAGCTTGGGGCGGTCAGGAGGTAGCCGGAGAAGAATCTCGAAGTAGGAGTCGTTGCTCAGCTGCACCGAGCGTCGGACTCGCCGTGGACCTGCGGACGCCATGGTGGCCGTGGGGCGAGCGGAGCGGAGTAGGCGACGCGAGGGGAGAGACGGAGAGGAAGGAGACGACGGTTATTGCAATTGCCAGGTTTGGCAGGGGTGAGGCGGTTGAAATTGGCCAGGAGAGGCTGAGGCGGCGCCTTTTGTAGTGGCAGGACTGGAGGGCCCACTAGCGTTGGCTTCCGCTGCACGCCGTCGGGCGCAGCGCACTAGTTCTCCGGCGGCGGCTGCGTGGCGTGGCGTGGCCCCGTTTGATTTTTTTTATTTTTTTTAATGAAACGGGAGCGAGGGGTTTGCCCCGTTGGAATTTCGAAACCGACTTCACTTGACTACGTATTCAAAAAAGAAATTACAGCAGAGCAGACCGGGGAACAAATGTTGAAATGTTTGTCCAGGGAAGAACCGGTGCGGTCCGGCCGGTGAAGAACTCGACAGTCACCGACGGACCTCTCGCCTCCGGCGCCAAATTAAGGGGGTGTTCAGTTCACCCCCCTCTTCTCCATTTTGCATAATACGCGTTTCCCAATGCACTCTTTTCTCTCTATGGCACACGACCCAGTGCATAAAAACACTATGCATAACAACAACTAAACACCCCCTAACTGCTCGATCACCTCCTCCGATCCTCCTCCTTCGCGGCACGCTGGGTCCCGTCTGTTCATGTCCTCCGATCCTTCTGTCCAGGCGTGGAAAAATGATCGAGTTCGTCGGAGCTTCGGCGAGATACTTCGGCAGCGCTTTTCGCCGTCGTTGCTGAGCTTTGTCCGCCACGTCTTCTCTCAATCTCTTTCATCTTGCTCGCTTGACACCGTCTCCCGATCTAATCTTCCACAAAACAACCGGATCGGACACACTAACCCAACGTTTCACTACTACATAACTGATTTTTCTAGTCATTATTTTCACGGCTGGTTTTAAAAAAGTGACATTAAAACATTTTCACAGCCGGTTTGTCGCTTCAACCGGCTGTGAAAATTAAATTCATTTTCACATACGGTTTTAGCCACGAGCCGCTCACAGCCGGTTCTAAGCTACAGTACACTAAAATTTTATATTTCTATATTATTTTTTTGATATTGTTTTTTGGATTAGGAGCACACAAGGAACAACAAAAAAAATTCAGCTCAATTGGATCTAAAGTGTGGTCTCTAGAGAATCATAAAGATTCAAAGCGTTTAATATTAAAGAAGTACAACATCGCTTAGTTTGCACTCCTTAAAATGTTATTTTTGCTCATATTACAAGGACATAATTTTTATGTGTTATATACAACTTATATGTTGCCATGCAGCCGTTTTGGATTTTTTAAATGATTTTATACAACTTATACATTGTTCATAAACTATACATCTCATACTTCATATACATCCTAAATTTGATGTTTCTACATCATTAAACTTATTTTTTCTCATATGATATATAAATATTTTGTACATATTTTATATTGTATATAAGTTTCCATGGAGGAGTTTAGAAATTTTTTTGAAATGATTTGCTATTTTTTATGAATTAAATAAATTTTTAGCACTTAAAAATCAATTTTTATAAAACTATTTTTTATTTTTATATTGTTTTTTTGATATTTTTCCTGGAAACTAGTGAATGTAAGGAACTACCACAAGTTTATAGAATTTTATGAACATTCGGCACAATTAATATAAAAGGAGGGCATCGGTTATTTAGGCACAAGTAATAGTGTGGTGCAGTGGTAAGGGGAGTTACACGCGAAGCCAGAGGTCACGGGTTCGAATAATGAAAAATGCAACAAGTGCAAAAAACTTTGTAGTTGGAGATGATGGTGCCTAGTTCATGGGGTGGCCTCCCATGTAGTTAAATTATTTTTTTGCACCCATTTCACATTTTTATTTAATTTCTGAATTTCGGTTTTCAAAATTATTTTCACAGCCGGTTTATATCAAAAGCGTACTGTGAAAATCGATTTCCACAGCAGGTTAAAACCCGACTGTGAAAAGCTGGTTTTCAGCGCACTTTATCAGCGCCACTTTTGAAAACCGGCTGTGATAGACCCAACCGAACCGGCTGTGATAAGCCATGTATGGTAGTGTTTGTTGCCGTTCCTCGTCGCACTCAATCTCTCTCGATCGCCTTCAAGTTCAATTCGGAGAGCTTCCTCCCCCAACCCCGACACCGTACCGGTTTCAAAATTACACAGTCTTTGAATTCTTAGCTTGTTTCAAATTTGTGGGAGGAATAGACACTGCATGCATGCATGTAGAGTACAGGTACTTTAGAGCTGATCCATGGAGCATCTTTCAATTTCTTATTTTATTATGTTCAACTTTTTGTATTCCTCCATCCGTAGAGTACATTGAATATACGGAAATGGCTATATCAGATTTTCTGTTATTCATATTAAGAGCTACTCTAGGAGGAATGTAGCATGATTTAAAAAATATGAAACTGGTTTCATATTTTCTAAGTTTAAACGAAATTTCTATGATTTTTTAAGAGTAAACAAAATTTTAGAATTTTAATTACATGTATTTTCTAAAAAATATTTTTAGTTTTTTTAAAGTCTATTTCATACCCTCAAACTATCAATACGGTCCAATTCACCCCTCATACTGACGTGAGACACGTGGACCCGTGCCACAACATCAAAACCACCTAAGAAACCACTTTGACTCAGTCAAGAGGGGTATTTAGTCAGGTTTTAAGAATTAAGGTGTGTTTTATTTCTGGTTTTGATTTGAGGGTATTGTTTTAGATTCAACCATAAAGTCAGAGGTAAACACGCAGCTAAGATCAAGCGGACGAGCCGCGCCTGGGGTCGTCCCGTGGCTCTAATCCTGACAAGCGTGTGAGCCAGGCAGATGCCTCTCCTCGTCGCGAGCGTCGGATCCAGAATCCCGCCACGCGTCGGTCATCCGGGGCAGGACTGTATCGTGCTGGGTTTGCAGGGCGTCCGCACCTAAGTTTTTTCCGAGTATTGTTGACCATTGTGGAAACATTATTTTACCAAAATTTCTATTGTTGGCAAATAACCACGTGCTGGCGGTGCCCACTGCCCAGCAACAAATTTAACTTTTTTCGAGATGCTCCAACAAATTTTGCCACTTGCCACGTAGTCTTAAACGGCTGCAACAGTATTATGGGCCTGTTTGCCGTCTCTAAAGTATTAGCTTTAACAAGCGGCTCGTCTGCGATTGCAGAGCAAGGAAATATTGTAAGATCCTGTTTGGATCACCCAAAACTAAATTTTAGTTCAGATTAAATTTGGATCCATAGTCTAAAAGGTAGATGCTAAGTATTTGAGAGACATACAGTATCTTTTTTACCGCTGTCTTTTGCAATTGTGGGAGGAAAAGAGGAGCATTCTAGTTTTTTCTGCTCCGCTGTCTCTAGTTTCCAGTCTAGTTTAGGTGGGTCTGGAGGACTAAGAGTAAGAGCATCTCTAGTAATCTCTTAATAAATATTTTTCATAATTATTTAATGAGAATGCCCCAATATCTCTTCATGATTACTGGAGAGTTGCTTTTGCAGTTTATAATATTGTCTCAGTCTAACTACCATATTGGGAGAGTCAAAACTCTCCCTCTTATTTGGAGAGAGTTGGAGTGGATTATTGGTTCATCCAATAATTACTGGAAAAAGGGAAAGACAAAAGGGATCTGCCGAAGCACTATTTTTTCAGTAACCCTCCCAATACGGTACTCCCTCCGTATTGAAATAGAAGTCATTTTGGACAACGACACGGTCTCCAAAATGTAACTTTGACTTATTATTTTTCCAAAAATATTTATTAAAATATAATATATTTATACTTTTATAAAAATATTTTTCAAGACAAACCTATTCATATGGTTTTCACATTTCCAAACTCAACGAATTATAAGTTATTCGTGATTTATGTTCCCAATGTTTGACTAAAATTTTGTCCAAAACGACTTCTATTTCAATATGGAGGGAGTAGTTGAATTGAGAAATGAGGAATTGCTGGAGATGCATCTACACCAGACTCTCCATTATTTACTTTGTATTTGACTATCTATTTATTTCTCCATAAAGATTACACTCTATGTTGAGCATCTCACTCCAACAGACTCTTTATTTCCCACTCTAACTCTCTCCCTCCACACTGACGTGTGGGTCTCACGCGTCATCACACACTTGACAAGCCAGTTTGGCTAGCCGGAGTGGCTAGCCAAATTTGGCTAGCGAGGGAGCCAATTTGAAGAGTCGGATGGCTTGGCGAGTTGGATGGCTAGTCTATTGGAGAACTATTTTGGTGTTGAGTAACTAAAATTTGGCTTGACAAGCCATTTATCTAGTCTCTTGGACATGCTCTAATGGACTAACTTTAGTTGAGTTGTGACTAAAGTTTAGTCCACCATCTAGTCATCTTGTTTTGGACGGAAGATCTAGTCTATTAATTCAATGTTGGCCAAGCCAGACAAATATGAAATGAGCATGCACACAATAAGCAAAAATGTAAAACGGGCACACAGTTCTCAGGCATGATCATGAAAATATTGCAAGAATAGATATACTAATTGATCTTGACGTCTGCCAATTTATTTGATACTTAAACTGTCTGGTTAAACACTTGGCTATGAGTATGATCACACATGACCAACTCTCTTCTTATTTAAACAGAACAACTTAAAACACGATCGATATATTATTTGGCCATGATCGATGACCTACTCTTTTAACTCTCCGTATCTAAGATAAAACACTCTAATCATCAACAGTAGCACAGTGCGAGGGTTCAGGCCGGGATGGATTAATTGTTGCATCTTCATCGCAGTGTCAGTTTGCCCTTAGCAAGATCTGCAAAGATACGATGCAGAAAATTACAACCATGGCATATATAGCTCTGTTGATGTGTTTGCACATATGCATGTTTGAGATATAATATGGATGACAAGCTTGGTATTCGTGCACACGAAGTAAGTAAAAGGATAATACATCAATTAAATTCCAATAGATATCTACCACCTCCATTCCAAATTAGAATTCGTTTGACTTTTTTGACTTCAAGTTTGACCACTCGCCTTATTCAAAAAATTTGTGCAAATATAGTCAAATTTAAGTTATTATTGAAGAACTTCTATTAATAAAGCAGGCCATAACAAAAGATGTGAAATTTTTTATAATTTTTTGAATAAGACGAGCGGTCAAACTTGAGGTCAAAAAAGTCAAACGAATTCTATTTTGGAACGGAGGGAGTAGCAAATTTCAAGACTTTTTTGAGCAGTACAAATTTCAAGAATTGTTCGTTCTTAACAGTTTGAACTACGAAAAAAAACTATAGTTATGTTGGTTGTTATGAGATCTCAAGCTTCCAATTTCATATATTAATTCTCTTATTTAAAAAATCGTGCATCAATAATGTCACATTTTGTTTGCTCGATCATCTGATTGTATATTCATGGATCATGACTATTCAAAGCATAAGTGATCGAGTAACTTGGTGCATGTACATGAAACCGCAAGCAAGCTTCTAATATATTGCCCAAACCCATGCATTGGTGTTAACTTGGTGCAACACATATGCTTGAATAGACTTGTGTAGTAGAGATCACAATGCAAGGAATGAAGACATGAGTGTGTAAGCATGCAGGTCCGGAAGTTAAACAAAGGCACAATTAAGTGATAGATAGATAGATATACCTGCAGGAGGAGGAGTGTAGTAGCTCACATAAGGAAACATGTCCTGCTCCCACCTTCCTCACCTGCCTTGACTGGAGGTCGAGCGTGTAGACTCCCCAGTCTATGTTATGATCTTTGGTGAATAAAATAGTATTTGTTCCCTCTGCAAAGCGAATAATGGTGTCCTCTGCGCAACGATACGATGAGTAGGGTCCAGGTGTGTTGAGGTCCGCAACGACATTGTCTCGCACCCATCCTCCTCCTCCAAGAACCCCGCCATTGTTTGCATCAGCAGCAGCAGCTTGCCGTGATGCAATTGCTGTGATGATGATATTCGGCGAACCCTAGCCCTCCTCCATGGATATCTGCTATGGGGACAAGATTATAATACACATCCGGTGTGTCGTCGACCACAGACAAGGCATGCCCGCCTAGGTCATACTTGAGGATCCTTATCACATGACAGTACACAAGGCTGAAGTAGAGCGCGTCTCCGATAAGAAGACTGGGTCCTTTCCCGGCCCACCGGCAGCCCCCAGCGTGGTTGCAATTCGGATCAGCACTGCAGGTTTGGGCGCTCCATGCTCCGGTCTCATCAGACGAGTAGACGCTCGCCCACGTGTGCATGTGCCTGGTGGCGGCGGCGTCGTGCATCGTCGTCGTCCCCACAAAGACCACGAGGAACGGACCGTCGTGGCAGTCGAGGTGGTCGCAGCAGCCATGCCGATGCCGGGCGCATAGCACAGCCCCAGTGAAGGAGCACGTCCAGTTCGTGCGGGTAATAAGCCGGAAAGCTCACGTGCTGCTGGTTGCCGGTGATGGAGTCCCAGACGATGAAGCAGCCTGTAGGTGAGTCGTCGTCGCGGGACCTGTCCTGGATCAGCACGCGGCCATGGCGGCAGTCAATGGTCACGTAGTAGGAGCTGGTAGGCAGCGGATGCGGCGGTGAGAACCATCTAGTGGTTGCCACGAACTGGGGCCCTGCGTCGCAGTAGACGCTGCAGATGAAGCCCAGCAGGGACGGCGGCGTTCGGTGGAACCGGCAGTAGCGGCGGCGGAATCCGCCATCGGAGAGGATGCGGCACCAGGCCTTGCAGACCATGGCGGCACGGATCAGATGCGCCGGCGGCTCCTCCGGCGGTATGCGGAGCAGGATCTCTTCCACGAGCTCCTCCATCAATGCCGGCAGCAGCGCCATGCCGCCGTCGCGCGATCGCCCGGGATGCATGGCCAAGAAATTAAAATCGGCAAGACGATCGGATCGGTCGGTTCGGTTCCGTTCCGTCGACTTACTAATTGCATTGGTGGACAGGACAGTTTATCAATTTGGACTAGCTACGACATACAAGGAGTTCCAACAAGCCGATATGCAAACAGATTCTATCTGCCATCCTTTTCCATGACAAGTACGTAAGCGATGCGGGTGCCGTCTGCCGTGGCCGGATCGGAGCCTAGCTAATTGGAGACGTAACTAGTACAAAGTATGCATCAACAACATGATCAGGTTCTGTTCTGCTCGATCGGCAAGCTTGCCCAAGTGACACATCTCAAAAATGCATGTCAGGTAATCTTATTTTTCCTACCTAGCTAGCTAGCTAGCTTCTTGTGTTAATTATTACTACCTCCGTTTTTAAATATATGACATTATTGATTTTTTTTCTTCGTTTGACTTTTCATCTTTTCTATAAATATTTATGCAAAAACATATGTCTATAAGTTAAATCCAAATTATTATTGATAGTAAATGTATTGGTGCTTATTTTACTCTATTTAACAAACTAACTAATTGTTGACGCAAAATCGGGTCAACACACGAGAGCGCTAGATCACGCAGCACGCAATCGAGCTGCTCGCGGCCTCCCTGCGCAAACCGGTTTAACCGGTTTGGGGATCCGGTCTGACCGGTTTTCCTTGGGAGTTCGGGAGCGAACCCTAAACACGCCTCCCGGAAGGATCCGTCGGGGAGAACATGTACAGGGGTGCCCTAGGGTCGGCAGGCCACCTAGGACGCCTTCAAACGTCGCGGAGACGAAGGAAGAACAGCAGGTATGGTTGGAAAAGCTAGGGTTTAGGAGATACGAAAAAGTAAAGGCAAAAATAGTAGATTTGATTGATTCGATTGGATATCCCTCAATTGGCCGAATCCCCTTATATTTATAGGGAGGGTAGGTCTTGTCCCGCAAGGAAACCAAGTTACAACTCGTTACAACCTCGGAGTCCTAGTCCTAGTCGAATTACAGCAGGCAAACCGGTTTAACCGGTTCCCAAACCGGTTTAACCGGTTTAGGTCTGGGTCTTCCCTTTTGCGTCCAATCTTCTGTCTTGATCCTCGCATTAATTCCTGAAACCTTCTTAGTTTTTCAAGCATCACAACAGACGACATGCCTCTTCAATTGTTGCAATCCTAACATCTTTGGACTGTTAGATCCAGGACCGGTTAGACCGGTCTGGCAAACCGGTTTTTTGGTAAAGCTTGCGTACCATAAAACACATCAGCACCAAAATTGTCATCTAAGGACGATGTTTTAACAGAATCCATCGGCCATTATATTCTTCTAAGGGCGATATTCAAATATCGGCCATATGCCACTTCATACTTCTTGCCAAACATTTGGATAGTATTTCTTCAAGTACCTTCCATTCAGCGCCTTAGGTAAACGTCCTCCTTGCAGCGTCTCCACCATATAAGAATTTCCGCCATTGATCTTGAACACTCGATATGGACCTTCCCAACTTGGAGACCACTTGCCGAACTTATTATCTTTAGCACCAAGTGGCAATATTGTCTTCTATACTAGATCACCAACTGAAAAGTCTTCTCTTTAACCTTTTTGTTGTATGCTCTAGCAACTCTGATCTTATCCTTTTCAATTTCCTTAAGAGCTTGTAAACGCTTATCGGTCACTTCATCAATGTTGTCCATCATCAAATCATAATATTCACCAACCGAAAGCTTATTTTGCTTAGCAAGTCTATAAGAGTCCAGATTCACCTCAATGGGCAAAACGGCCTCTTGACCATAAACTAGCTCAAAAGGAGTAACTTTGGTAGCACCATGTCTAGATATACGATGAGCCCACAAAGCTTCAGACAACACTTCATGCCACCTTCGGGGATTTTCCTCTATCTTCTTTTTGATCAACTTTATCAAAGTCTTGTTACTAGACTCGACCTGACCATTGGCCTGAGCATAGTATGGAGATGAATTGAGCAATTTTATTCGATACATATCGGCAAAAGCTCGCACTTCTTTAGACATGAAAGATGTGCCTTGATCCGTAGTTAAAGTTTGTAGAATGCCGAATCTATGAATAATATGCTCAGTAATAAATTCAATTACCTCCTTATGAGTCATATTTCTGAGAGGAACAGCTTCGGTCCACTTAGTGAAGTAATCTGTAGCAACTAACACGAAGCGATGACCCTTTGAAGAAGAAGGATGTATCTCTCCAATAAAATCTAATCCCCATCCATGAAAAGGCCATGGCTTAATAATAGGATGAAGCAATGCAGCAGGTACCATCTGAATATTACCAAATTTTTGGCATTCCTCACACCCTTTGTAATAACGAAAACAATCGGCTATCATAGTAGGCCAATAAAATGCAGCCCTTCTTAGCAACCATTTCATCTTAGGAGCCGATTGATGCGTTCCACAAATTCCTTCATGAACTTCACCCATGGCCAATCTAGCTTGATCAGCACCCAAACATTTTAGCAATAAATCATCAGCGGTGCGATGATGCAACTCATCGTCGATTAAAGTATATTTGAAAGCCAAATGCCGAGTTTTCCTGTCTATCCCAGAACTAGGATTCTTCAAATATTTTATAATAGGTGCTCTCCAATCATCCACTTCGGCCTTTTTATTCTGAGAATTTTTAACGGCCGAATCAGAACCAGAAGATGACGAACCGGTTTTACCAGTTTCTAAACCGGTTAAACCGGTCTGCGCAGCGGTTTGACCGGTTTGGTCTGAACCTGTTGCGAGCGCTAGAACTTTTCCTTCAACGGCAGCAAGCATCGGCCTTTTTCTATGAAAATGTTTCTTCTGAACATTATAACCAGATGCTTGTTGTGCCAAAGTATTAGCTCTAGGATTTTGACACCTTGGAACATGATATATGGTGAACTCATCAAAATATGGTATGATATCAAGGCACTTGTCAAGATAAATGTTTAATGAACCTTCTAAACATTGACACACCTTAGATACTTGCTGCACAACCAATAATGAGTCACCAAAAGCTTCAACGTGCTTTACTCCCATATCTCGCAAAATCTCTAGCCCAAATAGTAAAACTTCATATTCGACTTGATTATTTGTACACTCATCTTCTAATCGGCTAAGAGCTTCAAAAACAACCCCATTAGGAGAAACAAGAACTATTCCAATTCCACATCCGTTCTTGCAAACCGATCCATCAAAGTGCAATTTCCATGGAGTAAAAGTCATGTAATCAATTTCTAAATCATGCTCATCTTTAATCCGATGTTCAACAATAAAATCAGCTACAATTTGGCCTTTCATAGCTTTCAAAGGTTCACAAGCCAAATCATATTCAATAAGAGCATACGCCCACTTACCGATTCTCCCACTTAAAATCGGTCTATGCAACATATATTTAATAACATCGGCTTGACATGTTACAATGCAAGTACTAGATAACAAGTAATGTTTCAAATTTGTACAAGCATAATATAAGGACAAGCATAATTTTTCAATAGGTTTATATCTTGTTTCAGCATCCAAAAGGCGTCGACTCAGGTAAGTAACAATATACTCCTTGTCATTTGTCTCTTGAGTCAAAACTGCCCCAATAACATTGTCTTCGGCTGCAATATAAAGCCTAAATGGCACCCCATTCTTAAGCGCTTTAAGCACAGGTGGCGAAGACAAATATCTCTTTATTTCCTCAAAGGCCACTTGTTGCTTTGCCCCCCCAAGTAAAATTGGCTTCATTCTTTAACCGAAGTATAGGAGTAAAAGCACTAACTTTCTCGGACAAGTTAGAAATAAACTGCCTTAAGAAATTAACTTCGCCCAAGAATTTCTGCAAATCATGCTTACAAGTAGGCGCTACAAGCTTATTGATGAGATCTATTTTCTTAGGATCTATCTCTATGCCTCTTTCATGAAACATGAAACCTAAGAATTTTCCAGCCGATACACCAAAAGCACACTTCAATGGGTTCATCTTCAAACCATACCGACGCATTCTTTCAAAAGCAAGACGTAAATCAGCCAAGTGAGAGTTTAATCCAGCCGATTTAACAACAATATCATCAATATAGACTTCTAGGATAATACCAAGCAAGTCATGAAAAATTAAATTCATTGCTCTTTGATAAGTAGCGCCGGTATTCTTTAAACCAAAAGTCATCACAACCCATTCAAATAAACCAACAAAGCCAGGACATTTAAAGGCCGTTTTGTATACGTCTTCCTCGGCCATAAAGATTTGATTATATCCTGCATTGCCGTCAAGAAAACTAATAACCTTATGTCCAGAAGCATCATTAATAAGCATATCGGCTATAGGCATAGGATATTCATCTTTGGGAGTTGCTCTATTAAGATCTCTAAAATCAATGCAAACTCTAATTTTATTAGTACCCTTCTTCTCAACAGGCACAATATTAGAGATCCATTCAGCATATCGACATGGCCGAATAAACTTAGCTTCAAGCAAACGATTAACCTCTTCTTTTATTCGATCATAAAATAAAGGATTAAATCGTCTATTGCCTTGTTTATATGGCCTAAAACCAGGTTTAATTGGCAACCGATGTTCAACTAACTCACGGCTTAAACCAGGCATCTCATGATACTCCCAAGCAAAACAATCAGAGTATTCTTTCAACAACTCAATTAATTCAACTTTATAATCGGCTTTCAAATTTCTGTTTACAAAAGTCGGCCTAGGTATAGAACCATCACCTATATCTATCTTCTCTAAAGGATCAGTCGATGTAAACCCTTGTCCTAATTTCTCTACTTCCTCAAAATCATTAATGGCTTCACATGCATCGTTCTTATTTGACCGATAATGCTCCACCCTTTCTTTTAGCCACTTCTCACTTGTATCCATCTACTCTTCATTATCTGAATCGTCCGATTTTTGAACCGGCCTTAGAGCAGCAGACACAAAGCCATCCTTAGTACAAGCAAGGAACTCTAAGTTTGAAATATCAATTCCGGTCAAGCACTTGACATTATCATGAGTCCCCAATATAGATGCATCGGCCATAGCAACACATGCCGAAGAATCCGCATGAACAACCTCAACTTCGTCACCAACCCATTGAATTAAGCATTGATGCAAGGTAGAAGGCACACATTGATTTGCATGAATCCAATCGCGCCCCAAGATCACGCTAAAGTTACCTTGCACCTCCGTGACGAAGAAAACAGTTGCCAACGTCTTGCTCCCAATAGTAAGCTCCAATGATGCAACTCCTTTGGCACTCATTGGCTCTCCTCCTCCAACGCCGTTGATCGTCATGCTAGTCTTGATAAGCTCGCTGTCCAATCCTCCTAATTTCTTGTACAATGAATATGGCATGAGGTTCACAATAGCACCACCATCAACTAGCATCCTAGAAATCGGCTTCCCTTTAATGTGGCCCTTCACATAGAGAGCTTTCAGATGATTATCCGATTCCAAAGGCTTCTGAAATACAGCATTCTTGGGAGCAAAATCAACTTGAGCCACTCTTTCATCATCTCCGACAAAGCAATAGTCGGCGTTCAAATAGATAACATTGACGCCCATGTCCGTCCTGCTGAGTGAAGGCTCAAAATCAACAGCTTCTTCATCATCACCCATCTGAACATCTGAAATAGCAGTGGGTGAAATCGAAACCTTGGCCGAAGAAGAAAATGCATCGACCACAGAATCTTCAGGCAAAACCGGTTTAACCGGTCCCAAACAGGTTTCACCGGTTCCAGTTGCCAGATCTGGAACAGAGGCAAACCTATCTAACCGGTCAGGGAAACCGGTTTGACCGGTTTCGGCCAGCTCAGCCGAACCCTTCACGATTGGCTCATCCTTCTCATATGTTTTAGCCTAATCATCCTGTGCACTAGAAACATCTTTAGAACTCTGTCCAGATTGTGGAATCATCGGCTTAACCTCATTGAACCACTCCTCCCTCTTTTTTGCCGATTCTTCCTCTCTTTGCTTCTGAGTACGCAACCGCTGCAATCTCCTCTTCTGAGAATGAGATAGACCAGGAGGACACCACTTTGGTTGCGAGCATTGAATTGTCCTTGCAATTTTCGCGGCCGAATCACCAATAACACTAGGACCATCGTCCATCGATGGATTTACTGCCATAGAGCCAATTTGAATGACACTCTTCACAATTGGCTTTTGAATAGCAGGTGCAGGCTCTTCTTTCCTCTGAATAGGATGATATTCCTACTTAGCGGGCTCCTTTCCTGGCCGGCGCTGGAAATCAGTTTGACCGATCTGAGGAACCGGTTTAACTGGTTCTAGCTGCTGCTGCGTGGCCTTCAGTTGCTGGAAACCAGTTTGGCCGGTTTGATGAACCAGTTTTATCGGTCTGTACTGCTGCTGCATGGCTCTTGGCTTTTGTTGGAAATTTGCAGGCCCAGGCTGTGGTGTAGTAATTCTGGAATGCACAGGCGTACTAGACCGTGGTATATTTGGTGCAAGACAGTAAGACACATACATCACACCATCTCTCCGAATAGGTTGAGGAGGAGAATGTTGAAACGGCCTCCATGGCCTAGATGAACCAGCACCATTGTATGAACTTGGACCTTGACCCCACTGTCGCTTTGGTGGCCCCATCACAACAGTATCCCTTGGCGGCGATCTCGGTCTCTTTTTAAATAGCCGATCCTTTTGAACGGCCATGTTTTGGGTATGCTTGGCCATAACTTGATCAAAGGTCGCCTTCGGCCTAAAAGCTTTCCCCTGATCTTTGTTCTGATTAGTCTTCCAAGTACCAACTTCAGGACGTTTAGGAACAAACGTCCGAACTGGTCTCTGGGGAGAATCGGTTTGATCGGTTCACAAAACCAGTTTAACCGGTTTGTCCTGGACAGCAGGACCAACCGGCTTTTGATCCCGTGCTTGAGAACTTGATTGCTCCCCAACTCCAGAAGTCTTTACTGTGATGAGCAAAGTCTTCTTTCCATCAGGAGTTTGTTTAAGCACCACCTCTCTCCCAAATACTTTGTCATGTTCCGTCATCGTCCTTGGTTCTCCAACCACAACATTCTTGCCTCCTGTTGTATCGGCATTGTCAGGTCGAACCAACATCTTGGCATTCTAAAGATCCATAGTGTTGACTATCATGTTGTTGACTGGAAATGGGCTCTTCTCAATTTGCATCTCATTCAAACTCAATCGTCCTTCATTTATAGCCGATTGAATCTGCCGACGAAAGAAATTACAATCATTAGTCGCATGAGAAAAGGAATTATGAAACTTGCAATAGGCACGCCGTTTTAACTCCTAACGGAATAGTAAAAGAGCATTTGATATATCCATTCTTATGCAATTCATCAAAAATTTTATCACACTTGGATACATCAAAAGTAAATTTCATCTCCTCACGCCGATTCTTATGAGTCGGCTTAAGAGATATGCAAGTAAAGGCTTTATTGGATGCTGGCCATACGAATTCAGCATAAAACACCTCATGAGACTCATCATTAAAACTACTAGAATCACATTCAAGATTATGCACATTAGCCCGATGAGCTCTATAACTTTCCTTCACATCTTTACTTCGGCCTTCAATAGCCAAAGCCCTTTGATGCAATTAGTTCACGCTATAAAATTCAGAATTTTCTAATTTTTCTTTAATGTGAGAACGCAAACCATTGAAAGCTAAATCAGCAAGATCCTTTTCGGAAATAGAAACACCAAAACAACGGTTTCTAGTATCACAAAAATGCCTAATGTAATCATTAATAGTCTTATCCCGTGATTGTCTAACCGATGCAAGATGTGATTGCTTAAGCTCATTAGTACCCGAAAAGAAGTGATCATGAAATCTTTGCTCTAACTGTTCCCATGACATGATAGAATTAGCAGGTAAAGATGCAAACCATGAGAAAGTAGTACCAGTTAAAGACAAAGAAAATAAACGCACTTTTAAAGCCTCATTATAACTAGCATCACCTAATTGTGCCATATATTGACTTATATGTTCAAAAGTGCTTTTATTATCTTCCCCATTAAACTTGACAAAATCAGGCAATCTAAAACCAGTGGGGAAAGGAACCAAATCAAACTTAGGAACATAAGGTGTTTGGTACAATTTAGCCTCATCCCTAACATCCACTCTCAAATTCTCTTTAAGAACTGAAGCCAAATCAAGTTTATACTGAGAGAACATTTTATCCAAATATTCTAAAGAATTATCCTGTGAATTTGGCCGTTGAGTATTCTGTATGGGAGCAGAAAGTAAATTCCCCGTGACTGTTCCCGAAGAACCGGTTTGACCGGTTCCAGAAACCGGTGTAACCGGTTTCGGCAGGCCAAGCGGGTTTGCTGGTAATTGCCCCTGCATTTGTTGGCCGAACCTCCCGAAAAGCTCGTAAGGTACTGGGCCTTGTGCAAACAAATTTCTAACAGGTGGGGGTACAGAATATCCGTAGTTTGAATTTTGCGGGGTAAAATTTGCAATTTCATTACTAGTTCGGCCATAATTAACCGAATTAGCGAAAGTTGCAGATTGTTGAGGCATAGTGGGCCGAGTAACCATTGGGTTGGATGGTATAACAGATTGCCCCTCAAAATAACCCACCGGCATGCCATACATAGGTTGCTCTAAGGGTTTCGCCGGTATCTTAATTTCAGGTGTGATAGGTATCTTTGAAATCAAAACACTAGGATCGGCAGCAGGTTGAGCAGCCATGGGCTGTTTGCCTTCCGATTCTAACTTTTTGTTCATCATCCAATTAACTAATCTAACGTTGTTCTCAGCCATCTTATCCTCCATGAGTTTAAAAAGGACTTCTTGAGAGATTACCTCAGATTGTTCCTTAGGAAGAGTCGATGAAGTTGAAGCAGTTGGATCCACCTCCTTGAACTTGGAGACCACACCCTTGCGGTCCCTCTTGAAGTGCGAGAGGTAGTAGAGACGATCTTGCTCCGCCTTCTTCTTCATGTACTCTTCGATCCCTTGACGATCTTCAGCAGATAACTCATCGTCCTTAACGACGATGATGTTCTCGAGATCAAACTCGGTGTTAGAACCCATCTGACCAGAGTTGAGTAGATCGGCTGCACGAACCAGATCTTCAGTCCCTAGCGGAGTCGCCAAAAGTATGTTGACACAAAATCGGGTCAACACACGAGAGTGCTAGATCACGCAGCACGCAATCGAGCTGCTCGCGGCCTCCCTGCGCAAACCGGTTTAACCGGTTTGGGGATCCGGTCTGACCGGTTTTCCCTGGAAGTTCGGGAGCGAACCCTAAACACGCCTCCCGGAAGGATCCGTCGGGGAGAACGTGTGCAGGGGTGCCCTAGGATCGGCAGGCCACCTAGGACGCCTTCAAACGTCGCGGAGACGAAGGAAGAACAGCAGGTAGGGTTGGAAAAGCTAGGGTTTAGGAGATACGAAAAAGTAAAGGTAAAAATAGTAGATTTGATTGATTCGATTGAATATCCCTCAATCGGCCGAATCCCCTTATATTTATAGGGAGGGTAGGTCTTGTCCCGCAAGAAAACCAAGTTACAACTCGTTACAACCTCAGAGTCCTAGTCCTAGTCGAATTACAGCAGGCAAACCGGTTTAACCGGTTCCCAAACCGGTTTAACCGGTTTAGGTCTGGGTCTTCCCTTTTGCGTCCAATCTTCTGTCTTGATCCTCGCATTAATTCCTGAAACCTTCTTAGTCTTTCAAGCATCACAACAGACGACATGCCTCTTCAATTGCTGCAATCCTAACATCTTTGGACTGTTAGGTCCAGGACCGGTTAGACCGGTCTGGCAAACCGGTTTCACCGATTTGTCCTGACCCATGCCAATTTTGGTTGTTAACACTAATAAAATATTATTGGTCAAATTTGAAATAAAGAGTCAACAGTGTCATATATTTAAGAATGGAGGGAGTACTACATGTAAGTGCAGGTACAAAAGTTCTTTTTTTTTAGGGTCAACGGGGGGCTAAGAAAGCCCAGCTGAACATCTCATTTCTTCAAAGAGAAATTAAAAGATCAAGCAAACAACTCTAATACTAAAGTTGGTGATCAGGGTACATATATAAAGAAGAAGGTTGGGAACCACAAAGGATTACAATCACAGTACATGCTTACTCGACAAAGGAAGAAATTAAACTGGATAACAAAGATCAGAGCACCTGGTCAGGCAAAGCAACATTTTGCTTGAAGGGACCACCACAATGCTGGAAGGCAACAGGAGGGCGCCTTAGTTAGGATGTGCGAAGGCCGAACACCTCCCCGAGCACCGGGCGCGACGCTTTCACTGCACAGTTTCTGACTTGGAAGGCGAAGGAGTACTAGCAAGATCTTGCCGAGGTAGTGTAGAGGTGCTTCGCACCCTCCACGCACCGAGCGCGACACTTTCATTGCACATTACGAACCGCCACTGCACCCACCATGAGGGACCATAGGACTGTCAACCACGGCAAAGGCACACAGCCGCAGGCAAGGCGAAGGAAGTCGCCGGGTAGCCAGAGAAGAGCTGCAAAGGGGTGGTGCGATGCGAACCTGTAGTTAATGATAAGGAGGAGCGGCGGTCGAGGCACCATTAACGTACCGCTCCCGGCAATGCCCTGCTCACGAGAGACCACACTCGTCGGCGACATGCCCCCGACTAAGAGGCCGGCACAGGGGGACAGTGAAATCGATGCCAAGGGAATGCGGCGAGGGAGTGACGACGCAGGGCACCGGCCACCGAAGAGCCCCAACAAGCCGAACCTTCCCCGCCCAAACTCGCATCACCAGCGAAGAGCACCTAGCCAAGAGGCCAGCACGGGGGGCAGCAAACAGGGAACTAACTGCCAACGAGCCCACCCGGCAGCACCCCATCCACCCAACCTCAAGATCGCCGCGCCAGACGACGGGGTGCAGCGAGCCCATCGACCAAGGAAGAGGGTGGGGGGAGAAGGGCGCTCCTGGGGGCTGGGACGAGGAACAGAGGAGTAGCTGCCGAGGATGGAAATGCCGGTGAGGAAGCTCTCGATTTGAACCAAGTAGATCTAGTGGGGGCCGGGACGAGGAACAGAGGAGCAGCTGCCGAGGATGGAAACGCCGATGAGGAAGCTCTGGATTTGAACCAAGTAGATCTAGATCTGGGGCAAGCTAAAGCAAAACGGGAGGGAGCAGTGGAGGAGGTCGAGATGAGGGACGCTACTATGGCTCTAGACCCCGCCACCGTCGCGGGTTGCTAGCAGGGGTAACGGCGGCGGGTGGGTGGATGCTGGAGATGTGGGGGAGGGGGGGGGGGTTGCGGAGTACGAGCGGTCTCCCCGTGAGTTGCCTGAGCGAGCGGCTCAGGAGGCCCCTCCAAGGGTTACTCGGTACAAAAGTTCTTCAAACTGTGGCTAAATTAATGTACGTACGTGTTGCATCGGCGCATGATGTGCATGTGTTCCATTTTTAGCATTATTGGGCACTAACATATGTTGCGGTAATTCAATTTGTTCATTTTTCAAAAAGGGCTAAAGGGCAACTTGGACATACATAAAGGTGACAACCATGCAATGCACCTGATGTGCATTTTCTGGGGCCTAAAAGAAAAGGTAAATGGGATCCAACAAAACTTGAGCAAATTTGAAATTAATGTGCTCTGTTCAAGGAGTGTACAGAGTCCAAACCATGCATGGGTCTTTACTCTTTACCAGGGAAGGGAAATGATAGGAATTAGAATGCAATGCTAGAAAATTGACTGAGCGATACAGCAGTCCACTTGATGTGCGTTCAAACTACTTCCTTCAATTTTACAAGTTTGTTCTGATTAATTAAAGAGTTTATAGTCCAAGACATGTGTTTTTACTCTCAGAAAAGAAATATGAATTAGGATGCACCGAAAGGAAACGGGTTAAACTCTGAAAAAAAATGTTGATCGCCTAAGCAAACTGAGGCCTTGTTTAGTTCATAAACTTTCGTAAACTTTACAAAAAAATTCTGCATTGAAAAACGTGCTTCCTCTCCCGCGACACGCTTTACAATGCAAAGTTTCTGGACTAAACAAGACTTGAAATGATCCATGTATGCAATCATGAAATAAACTCCAGTCTGGCTTTTTTTTTTAGATAATACTCTCTCTGTCCTAAAAAGAATGCAACTACGTGTTGTGTGTCACCTAAAGAAGTTCACGTTTGATCAAGTTTCTAGCAAGTTATATTCATATTTATGGCTCTAAATAAATTTATTATGAAAATATATTTTGTAACTAGTCTAATGATAAATATTAATATTTTTTAATCTATAATTCGGCAAACTTGAGATACTAAAACGCGACACTGTGTTAGAATTGTATTCTTTTTGGACGGAGGGAGTAGATAAGCATCAAACATACACAGCCCTGGCTGGTTTCGATTTTCGGTGGACGTACGGATAGCACAATGCTTACATGGTGGGCTGCGCCAGCGTATGTTGGAGTTGGGCCGGATGGATTGCAGGTGGGCCATGGGCTTCGCGAGGAGGAAAATTTTCACGCGTTGACTCTTCCGGCGCCTCCTTTGACCTCCGCCGTTTGCGAGGGCACGTCACGCGCGAAGCGGCGGCGGCGGCGCGATGGCGCGCCCTTACTCGGTGAGTTTTTTTTGAGGAAATTTACTCGGTGAGTTGTCGATCGATTCTTGTGGGGATTCCGTCGAGTTTGCTCCCCGTGACGATTCCGTGGAATTCGGGGGAAATCTGGTGTGCTTTGTCGTTGATTAGCGCCGTTCTTTCGTTTATTCGAGGCGAAGTTCTAGGGTTTAAGGCGGGTATGAGTGAGGGGATTTGGGCTGGTTTGTTTGGGCCCTGAATTCTTCTCTTCTAGGCGATTTAGAAATTCTAGGTTCGGGTTCTGCGTTGTGTCTCCAAGTAGAGGTGGGCTGCGATGCTGAGGCTTCAGGTGCAGGTGTTGGGATCTGGAGGTGTGTGCCTGGGACGCCGAAGGGCTAGGTAGAAAGATGGAGAAGCACTGCTATGGAAAAGATGTGGGATGGAAATTCTCACAGAGTATTATATTTCTAAGGGCCCAATGTTTCAATGCGCAGAACCGATTTTTCTCTTATTTTATCAGAAAAAGGATGTTATATCTGGGAATTACTATAGCATATACTGTGTTCTTTGATTTCTATGTTGACAAGAGACATGGAGAAAACATCTCCGAGATACTGAATTACTCGTTCTCTGTGTTCTTGTAGATCCGTATCAGGGGGAATTTCCCGAGGCAATTGAGGATTACTTGGATCATGGAACTAGAAATGTGTCGCGTTTAACCGTACAGGGACGCTTCTTGCTGGTAATTGTTTGAGCTTGTTACTCTTCAAGTAAATACAAGTTATTGTTTTGTGTAATTATGCTCCTAGTTCATATAAAACATGCTGGTTTCTTTTATACATCTTGACTGGTGTTTCTGTTTGAAGTTTTTCTTGTTACTAAGGATTAAAATTTCTTCGAGTCTGGCAAGGCAATTTCTTCTCTATTTTGCCAGCAGGCCAGTGGGATTGCCTAGCTCCTAGTGCAATTATTGGCTTCCCTGATACTATGTATGAAAAGATCACCATCATTTTCTTCTCCTGTCCATGTTGAACATTTGGTGACCTTTACTAATGCTTTCCTCATAGTGCAATTACCCTAAGTTGTATCATGTGCACCAAAATAGAAGGTGTCCTGGATATTAAGTCTGTTGATGGATGTCAGAGAATGGGAGGAAGAATCTGTGTTAAATTAGCAAGGAACCTAGAGTTTTGTATGTGCCTTTAGTTTTCTGTGGTTCACTTTTGCATGGAAATGAGAAAAACGAAAAGGCGGCAATGTGGGTTATCATATATACCATGTTTTCTTTTGCAAGTACTATAGTTATTTTGCTATTGCAATGCCATGATACAGAGTGGTGGTATGAAAAGTGTACATCCGTCAAAGATAGAAGCTCCCTTTACTTTATTATAATAACTTTAGTTCGATATGAAATTTGTGGCGTGCCTGCAAAAACTTGTGATATATATGCATGCCAACATTATGTTTGAAATGCATCATCAAATTTTTGGATGGTGAATATCTTTCAACTTGAAATTGTTTCAGTGGTGAATAACATGTCTGTTAATGTTTCCAGCTAGATGCGCAAATGGTATCTGTGTTATCTGGGACTTTGAAACAAGAGGCCTTGCAAGAGAATTTCATGATAAAGATTGCACTGCACCTGTCACTAGCGTCTCCTGGTCCAAGTATGGCCAACGTTTGCTTGCCTCTGCTACTAATAAGTCATTGACACTCTGGGATGTGTCATCTAGTGAAAAAATTGCCTGAATAACAATTCAGCAGACTCCATTGCGCCAGTCTTCAACCTGATTCTCCAATCCCGTCTATTTGTTTGCCATTCCTCTGTCTTCTGCACCACTTCTTGTTGATTTGAATACTGGAATTACCACAGTTATTCCTGTTTCTGTATCTGAGAATGTTAACCACCCTGCACCTAATCCCCGTAATAAATTCCCGGATGGTACCCCACCTTTTACACCAGCAGCTGCAACATTTGATAAGCATGGGGATCTGATATATGTGGGCAACTCCAAGGGAGAAATCTTAATCGTAGATTTAAAAAGCATCCAGGTACATGCACTAATTCCCATACCTGGTGGAGCTGTTGTTAAGGATATTGTTTTAAGCCGTGATGGTCAATATCTGCTGACAAATTCTAATGATCGGGTCATTAGAGTCTACAAGAATATTCTGCCTGTTAAAGGTTCTGGAGAGGAGATTAGAAACATAAACAACAACAGTAATGCCTATGACAGTCACTATGATGAGTTAAAAGTAAATGGTGCAAGCTGCCTTGTTCTTTCCTGTGAACTTTTGGGTTCCATCGCAAAGACACAGTGGAAGACACCAGGTTTCAGTGGTAATGGTCAGTGGATAGTTGGTGCTTCTGCAAACAAACGTGACCACATGTTGCAAATGTGGGACCAAGGAGGCCACCCTGTAAAGGCCCTTGATGGTCCAAACAAAGCTGTTATCGATCTTGCCTGGCATCCTGCTGAACCTACAATTGCTACAGTATCTGTAACAGGACATGTATACATCTGGGCTAAGGAGCATGAGGAGGAAAGGAGTGCATTTGCTCCTGATTTTGGAGTATTAGAAGAAAATGAAGAGTATGTTGAACGAGAGGATGAGTTTGACTTGAACCCACGTGAAGAAGAGGTATATATAATTTCTATACTCATCTTTTAAACTATAACTGTATTCATGCAATGCCTTGAGCATTCTCTCTCTATCTTCTGTAGGCAGAGGAAGTAGTAGTGATTGATGAGGATGCTGATATTGATATTGAGACATATGAGAAGAATGCAATGTTCAGTGATGTGGAGTATTCTGTGGATGAGATTAGCTTCTTGCCAGCAATTCCTTCTCCAGATTCTCCTGATGAGCAGCCAGAGAAATGCCTTGGAAGATCATCAAAATTGGAGGACAGCAACCATTCTGGTTCCCCATTCTCAATGGATGTTGTACAGAATAGTCAACCCATTCCTCTGCGCCAAGCCCAACAGAAGGTAATAGCTATGGCTTTTTGCAATTTCTTGTCAGTTTTTTGACCTGTTGCTTTATAATCCTTGTGCTTATGGTTTGTTTTCCGATTGGGCTCTGCCAGTGGTGTGGTTCGTTTTCTATTCATATAAAAAGAACTTGCAGACTTCATACCAAGAAAACTCGGGCAGACTTCATACCAAGAAAACTGAGTCGTGTACCCACCATGATGAATGGAATTTGGTCCTCGGTATAGTTCACAGAAAATTTATGGAACTACATGTACATTCTGTGAAGCAATTATGATACAGCAATGAAACCATAGTTTACAGCATATTCAAATAGATTAGTTGCATTACTAGTTCCAGAGCACTTGTGTCATGTGGAGCCGGCATTACCAGCGACAGCCCCACGCCCGTGATGCCAGCAGGAGCAATCCTGGCGCAACAGACAACATCAGCAGCAGGCGCCATTCAGTGGCTAGCTGCACTTTAGGGAAGGCTAGAATTAAGGGATTAGAGGAGTTAGTTTCCTTTTAATTAGCAAGCCAAGTGCCCATATAATTGGTGTACCGAGCACTCTTTTTGATTAAGATAACAACCTATTCCTAATCCCCCTCTTCTCCTCTTAATCTCATCCCCTTCACCATTGTGCGTTCAGGCAAAATCCCTAGCGCATCTACCGGCTCAGGCTACGAGCTTCGTAGCCGAGGCCCTTGACACTTGTGGTCAGGGATAGAATCTTCACAACCTGAACATTTCATTTGGTTTCAAGTATTACCTTCAGTGTAATGCTAACTGTTTCACTCACTGACAATAATGCTGTTGGTTTTATTCCTCTGCTAGTGAGCAACTCTGCTCCTGAAGACCCAGCGGAAGGGCCAGACTCAATGCGGAAACGTCATGTGTCCACGAAGGGGCTCAAGTCGCAGCAGTCTGAGAAGCGCAGAACATGCCAACAAGAAACAAGTCCAGTGGCAAGTCCACAAAATCCAGTGGCAAGAAGATGGGATCTGCCAATGGAAACAGCTCCGCTTTTGATGATGAAGCAACTGAGGACGATGACGTTAACATTGAAACCTAGTGTTTCCAACGGACAAAAGGAAAAAGGCTATCCTGTATTGCCCTGAAATGGAAGCAAACTGATGTATGCTATCGCTTTTTTTTAACTGCAAGTTGGTTGATATCTGCTGCACTGCACCCTTAGATGTTGGATCTGTTGGGTAACTCGTTTTAATTTTCGAGATGTTAAGATTAATCCCTTGATTCTGGAGGTGATGGTTTACTCTGTGTGTATTGGTGGGTGGATGCTGATATGAGTATACGACGACCCCCTTGAGCGCATGGTTTCCGTCAGGTGCCGACTGACCGACCTTTATGTTATTGGGTTGAAAAACAGGCATGAACAAACAACGTCCGGCAGATGAGCAGTGGTGTTCCTGCAGCGAGTATGCTTGAATCGACCAATTCAATCCGTGTACACGTCGCCGATCGTTTGTGGCTGCCAAGCACGTGGCGGCGGCGCCAGCGCACGCACGGGTGATCGTGTATGTTACTGTCGCCGTCATCCTCGCCGTACGAGAGGTTGGCCAGCTTCATGTTCAGCTCCATTTGGTACAAATATGCAGTCAATTAGGCATGGTTAATTCTTTTATGC
>CM014271.1:83867356-83881454 GCA_004135705.1 Alloteropsis semialata | reverse complement strand
CAACACATATGGAAATCGCAAAGGGTGTGCTTCGCCTCCTTGTGAAAGGGGCATTGGTCATTGAGAGTGTCGTGGAACTCCGCGGAGAGGAATCTGAATTCCACCCGGCCTTCTCCTTCTGCTTGGGCCACGAGGGGCTCTGGGCCTGTTCTACACCCTTGGGGTGCTTCGTGGCGCTTCAAATTATCCGGGCAGTCGTCATCTTCCTGGCGCTTGTTCTTGCTTTTGAACTGGGCCTGCTCAGCCTCATCAGCACGAGGCTCGAGGTTGATGACATCCATCAACTGGCCGACCGTCTTCGGGTCGACTTTAAAGAGCGTGCGGAAGAGGGTGGTGTCGATGAGGTCATGTCAGAACGCATTGATGATGTCATGGTCTTCGACATCAGTGAGCTTGTATCGATTGTCGAAGAAGCGGTTGGTGTAGTCACGCAGGCTTTCCCCTTTCTTCTGCTTGACATTGTCCAGGTCGAATCTGGAGCTGGGGCGAGCGTAACTGGCCTTGTAGTTCTTGGTGAAGACTAGGAAGAGGTTTGCCCAGCTATCAATGGTATCTCGGGGGAGGCCCTTGAGCCACAGTAGCACCTCTTTGCCCAACATCACATGAAGTAGGTTGCGGCTTGGTCGTTAGACCCATGGGCTGCTTTAACTGTCTTGTGGTATGTCTTTAGCCAGAGCTTGGGGTCGGAGCGACCGTCGAACTTCTCGACTTGCACCGGTTTGAAGGAGTCGGGCCACTGGCTGGCCCCGAGCCAAGCGGAGAAGGCAGCGAAGCCGTCAAAGAAATCATCTTCAACGTCGCGGTTATCCCGCCCATAACAGGGCAGTCGGCCGCGCTCGGCTAGAGGCCAAGCGTTGTCGCGTCGCTGTTGATGGCCCTTAGACACGTCAATCGTGAACCACAAGCGCACGGATCAGTTGTAGTTCTTCCCTCAGAGTACTCCCCCAAGGTTTATCAATCCGTGGAACTAAAGATATAAGAAACAATCCAACTAGCATAAAAATCCTTTAGTCTCGAAGAGGGTTGTAAAACGGATCTAATCTACTAAAACCAAACACCGAAGGTAGCAAGAGAAAGTTAGAGATAACCAATCTAGATCGCCTAGATCATGAATATGTTGTAGCTCTGAGCCAAATAGAGTGAAGTAAGATAGATGTGAATCTCAATAAAAAGCATCTTTAAATTATGACCTCCGGTCAAACTCCCGAAAGCCCCACCGTACACGGGATCACACCCTGTCACGATGCTCCCTATCAGCGTGGGTAACTTAAGGGCACGTTCACAAGTGAACGTGTCGAACCACTTGGTAGATCCGATATGAACCCCTAGTCACCATGGCTACAAGAACACCCCAAGCAATCTATCTCGAGAATAGATTGGAGAAGAAGCAAAACACGGATAGAACAAAATCATAGAAAGAGGCACTTGATCGCTAAAGATTCAGAAACACAAATAACTTCACCATGAATGATAGTACATCACAAGATCACCACCGGGATCCTACCTTGATCTTGATGATCCTAGCTCTAGAACTCTGACGTGGTCTTCCTCGCAAGGTTCCCACGTCGGCTGTGGTGGAACCCTAAACAACTAGCACGACCCTTAGCTCTCCGAAAAGTGTCCCTCTAGCTCCTCTGCTCCTCGGTGTCGAATGATGGATGAATTCTCCGTGGCATAGGGACACAGGGGCTATTTATACCCTGAGGAAACCCTAGGTCACGGGGGGGCGAGGCGGCGCCAGGGGGCCTAGGCCGGCCGACCCAGAGAAGCCCAGGCCGGCCGGCCTGGCCTCTTTCCTAGCCGCCTCATCCTCGTCTTTATCTCCAAGTCTTCTGTAAGCTTCAGTAGTTGTTCCATCTATGCATGTGGGCCCTTGGACATTGTTTGCTTCGGGATATCTTTGAGATAAGAATGGGAAGTGATAACCTTCCAAATTCTCCAATTGATTTGCCTTGACCTCGAAGTTTCTTGACCTTATCTTGAAGCACTTGCCTTTCAAATATTCTTGGAGGTCGGTTCGACAAAGATGAGCACGAACGGGGCTTGGAATGACATAGGCCGGCCGGCCTAGGCCATGTGGGGCTGGCCGGCCAAGCCTCTTCTTTGGGCTTCTGGCCTTTATCTTTCATCGTGTCGTCCTTGGTCATGAGCCTTATCCATTTGTGCTCCAATTTAGCCCAAAAACCTACGTAAACAGAAATCCTCCAAAAACACATGTATATGCGAAAATGTCCTAATTATAGAGTATGATCAATAGTTTAGATATCAAATTCATGCCATTATTGAAGATAAACAAGGGTAAAAAGATGTCACTAAGGAGCATGAACAGTCGCCGAGGTTGAAGGCGTGGTCACCTGCCATCCCGCGGAGGGCCATACTGAAGGTCGTAGCGTTCGTGTTCCATGAACTCATGGACCGCGTGGTGTTCCTCTTCCTCGGCCTCTACACCATCGTCATCTGGTACCAGTTGGTGATCTGGTCGGCCGTAGTCTCGATCGTAGCGTTCGCGACGCTCGAGTTCTGCCGCATCTCGTTCATGGTGGCGGGCATTGAGGTCATCACAGATGTTGTGGATGTGGTACTTAGGCGATCCCAGAGGTCGCCGTCTTGCCTGTCAACTAGGCGGTTGTGTTGCCCAGCTCATGCACGCCTGTTGTCGTGTTCTTGGCGTCTAGCTTGGCGATGTTCCGCATTGCGCGGGTTACGCCTTTCGTTATCATCCTCCTCATGGAGGTTCTAGGCCACCTCTTCATCGACGATAGGGAGTGGAGCAGAGTCCAAACCATGCATGGGTCTTTACTCTTTACCAGGGAAGGGAAATGATAGGAATTAGAATGCAATGCTAGAAAATTGACTGAGCGATACAGCAGTCCACTTGATGTGCGTTCAAACTACTTCCTTCAATTTTACAAGTTTGTTCTGATTAATTAAAGAGTTTATAGTCCAAGACATGTGTTTTTACTCTCAGAAAAGAAATATGAATTAGGATGCACCGAAAGGAAACGGGTTAAACTCTGAAAAAAAAATGTTGATCGCCTAAGCAAACTGAGGCCTTGTTTAGTTCATAAACTTTCGTAAACTTTACAAAAAAATTCTGCATTGAAAAACGTGCTTCCTCTCCCGCGACACGCTTTACAATGCAAAGTTTCTGGACTAAACAAGACTTGAAATGATCCATGTATGCAATCATGAAATAAACTCCAGTCTAGCTTTTTTTTTAGATAATACTCTCTCTGTCCTAAAAAGAATGCAACTACGTGTTGTGTGTCACCTAAAGAAGTTCACGTTTGATCAAGTTTCTAGCAAGTTATATTCATATTTATGGCTCTAAATAAATTTATTATGAAAATATATTTTGTAACTAGTCTAATGATAAATATTAATATTTTTTAATCTATAATTCGGCAAACTTGAGATACTAAAACGCGACACTGTGTTAGAATTGTATTCTTTTTTGGACAGAGGGAGTAGATAAGCATCAAACGTACACAGCCCTGGCTGGTTTCGATTTTCGGTGGACGTACGGATAGCACAATGCTTACATGGTGGGCTGCGCCAGCGTATGTTGGAGTTGGGCCGGATGGATTGCAGGTGGGCCATGGGCTTCGCGAGGAGGAAAATTTTCACGCGTTGACTCTTCCGGCGCCTCCTTTGACCTCCGCCGTTTGCGAGGGCACGTCACGCGCGAAGCGGCGGCGGCGCGATGGCGCGCCCTTACTCGGTGAGTTTTTTTTGAGGAAATTTACTCGGTGAGTTGTCGATCGATTCTTGTGGGGATTCCGTCGAGTTTGCTCCCCGTGACGATTCCGTGGAATTCGGGGGAAATCTGGTGTGCTTTGTCGCTGATTAGCGCCGTTCTTTCGTTTATTCGAGGCGAAGTTCTAGGGTTTAAGGCGGGTATGAGTGAGGGGATTTGGGCTGGTTTGTTTGGGCCCTGAATTCTTCTCTTCTAGGCGATTTAGAAATTCTAGGTTCGGGTTCTGCGTTGTGTCTCCGAGTAGAGGTGGGCTGCGATGCTGAGGCTTCAGGTGCAGGTGTTGGGATCTGGAGGTGTGTGCCTGGGACGCCGAAGGGCTAGGTAGAAAGATGGAGAAGCACTGCTATGGAAAAGATGTGGGATGGAAATTCTCACAGAGTATTATATTTCTAAGGGCCCAATGTTTCAATGCGCAGAACCGATTTTTCTCTTATTTTATCAGAAAAAGGATGTTATATCTGGGAATTACTATAGCATATACTGTGTTCTTTGATTTCTATGTTGACAAGAGACATGGAGAAAACATCTCCGAGATACTGAATTACTCGTTCTCTGTGTTCTTGTAGATCCGTATCAGGGGGAATTTCCCGAGGCAATTGAGGATTACTTGGATCATGGAACTAGAAATGTGTCGCGTTTAACCGTACAGGGACGCTTCTTGCTGGTAATTGTTTGAGCTTGTTACTCTTCAAGTAAATACAAGTTATTGTTTTGTGTAATTATGCTCCTAGTTCATATAAAACATGCTGGTTTCTTTTATACATCTTGACTGGTGTTTCTGTTTGAAGTTTTTCTTGTTACTAAGGATTAAAATTTCTTCGAGTCTGGCAAGGCAATTTCTTCTCTATTTTGCCAGCAGGCCAGTGGGATTGCCTAGCTCCTAGTGCAATTATTGGCTTCCCTGATACTATGTATGAAAAGATCACCATCATTTTCTTCTCCTGTCCATGTTGAACATTTGGTGACCTTTACTAATGCTTTCCTCATAGTGCAATTACCCTAAGTTGTATCATGTGCACCAAAATAGAAGGTGTCCTGGATATTAAGTCTGTTGATGGATGTCAGAGAATGGGAGGAAGAATCTGTGTTAAATTAGCAAAGAACCTAGAGTTTTGTATGTGCCTTTAGTTTTCTGTGGTTCACTTTTGCATGGAAATGAGAAAAACGAAAAGGCGGCAATGTGGGTTATCATATATACCATGTTTTCTTTTGCAAGTACTATAGTTATTTTGCTATTGCAATGCCATGATACAGAGTGGTGGTATGAAAAGTGTACATCCGTCAAAGATAGAAGCTCCCTTTACTTTATTATAATAACTTTAGTTCGATATGAAATTTGTGGCGTGCCTGCAAAAACTTGTGATATATATGCATGCCAACATTATGTTTGAAATGCATCATCAAATTTTTGGATGGTGAATATCTTTCAACTTGAAATTGTTTCAGTGGTGAATAACATGTCTGTTAATGTTTCCAGCTAGATGCGCAAATGGTATCTGTGTTATCTGGGACTTTGAAACAAGAGGCCTTGCAAGAGAATTTCATGATAAAGATTGCACTGCACCTGTCACTAGCGTCTCCTGGTCCAAGTATGGCCAACGTTTGCTTGCCTCTGCTACTAATAAGTCATTGACACTCTGGGATGTGTCATCTAGTGAAAAAATTGCCTGAATAACAATTCAGCAGACTCCATTGCGCCAGTCTTCAACCTGATTCTCCAATCCCGTCTATTTGTTTGCCATTCCTCTGTCTTCTGCACCACTTCTTGTTGATTTGAATACTGGAATTACCACAGTTATTCCTGTTTCTGTATCTGAGAATGTTAACCACCCTGCACCTAATCCCCGTAATAAATTCCCGGATGGTACCCCACCTTTTACACCAGCAGCTGCAACATTTGATAAGCATGGGGATCTGATATATGTGGGCAACTCCAAGGGAGAAATCTTAATCGTAGATTTAAAAAGCATCCAGGTACATGCACTAATTCCCATACCTGGTGGAGCTGTTGTTAAGGATATTGTTTTAAGCCGTGATGGTCAATATCTGCTGACAAATTCTAATGATCGGGTCATTAGAGTCTACAAGAATATTCTGCCTGTTAAAGGTTCTGGAGAGGAGATTAGAAACATAAACAACAACAGTAATGCCTATGACAGTCACTATGATGAGTTAAAAGTAAATGGTGCAAGCTGCCTTGTTCTTTCCTGTGAACTTTTGGGTTCCATCGCAAAGACACAGTGGAAGACACCAGGTTTCAGTGGTAATGGTCAGTGGATAGTTGGTGCTTCTGCAAACAAACGTGACCACATGTTGCAAATGTGGGACCAAGGAGGCCACCCTGTAAAGGCCCTTGATGGTCCAAACAAAGCTGTTATCGATCTTGCCTGGCATCCTGCTGAACCTACAATTGCTACAGTATCTGTAACAGGACATGTATACATCTGGGCTAAGGAGCATGAGGAGGAAAGGAGTGCATTTGCTCCTGATTTTGGAGTATTAGAAGAAAATGAAGAGTATGTTGAACGAGAGGATGAGTTTGACTTGAACCCACGTGAAGAAGAGGTATATATAATTTCTATACTCATCTTTTAAACTATAACTGTATTCATGCAATGCCTTGAGCATTCTCTCTCTATCTTCTGTAGGCAGAGGAAGTAGTAGTGATTGATGAGGATGCTGATATTGATATTGAGACATATGAGAAGAATGCAATGTTCAGTGATGTGGAGTATTCTGTGGATGAGATTAGCTTCTTGCCAGCAATTCCTTCTCCAGATTCTCCTGATGAGCAGCCAGAGAAATGCCTTGGAAGATCATCAAAATTGGAGGACAGCAACCATTCTGGTTCCCCATTCTCAATGGATGTTGTACAGAATAGTCAACCCATTCCTCTGCGCCAAGCCCAACAGAAGGTAATAGCTATGGCTTTTTGCAATTTCTTGTCAGTTTTTTGACCTGTTGCTTTATAATCCTTGTGCTTATGGTTTGTTTTCCGATTGGGCTCTGCCAGTGGTGTGGTTCGTTTTCTATTCATATAAAAAGAACTTGCAGACTTCATACCAAGAAAACTCGGGCAGACTTCATACCAAGAAAACTGAGTCGTGTACCCACCATGATGAATGGAATTTGGTCCTCGGTATAGTTCACAGAAAATTTATGGAACTACATGTACATGCTGTGAAGCAATTATGATACAGCAATGAAACCATAGTTTACAGCATATTCAAATAGATTAGTTGCATTACTAGTTCCAGAGCACTTGTGTCATGTGGAGCCGGCATTACCAGCGACAGCCCCACGCCCGTGATGCCAGCAGGAGCAATCCTGGCGCAACAGACAACATCAGCAGCAGGCGCCATTCAGTGGCTAGCTGCACTTTAGGGAAGGCTAGAATTAAGGGATTAGAGGAGTTAGTTTCCTTTTAATTAGCAAGCCAAGTGCCCATATAATTGGTGTACCAAGCACTCTTTTTGATTAAGAAATAACAACCTATTCCTAATCCCCCTCTTCTCCTCTTAATCTCATCCCCTTCACCATTGCGCGCTCAGGCAAAACCCCTAGCGCATCTACCGGCTCAGGCTACGAGCTTCGTAGCCGAGGCCCTTGACACTTGTGGTCAGGGATAGAATCTTCACAACCTGAACATTTCATTTGGTTTCAAGTATTACCTTCAGTGTAATGCTAACTGTTTCACTCACTGACAATAATGCTGTTGGTTTTATTCCTCTGCTAGTGAGCAACTCGGCTCCTGAAGACCCAGCGGAAGGGCCAGACTCAATGCGGAAACGTCATGTGTCCACGAAGGGGCTCAAGTCGCAGCAGTCTGAGAAGCGCAGAACATGCCAACAAGAAACAAGTCCAGTGGCAAGTCCACAAAATCCAGTGGCAAGAAGATGGGATCTGCCAATGGAAACAGCTCCGCTTTTGATGATGAAGCAACTGAGGACGATGACGTTAACATTGAAACCTAGTGTTTCCAACGGACAAAAGGAAAAAGGCTATCCTGTATTGCCCTGAAATGGAAGCAAACTGATGTATGCTATCGCTTTTTTTTAACTGCAAGTTGGTTGATATCTGCTGCACTGCACCCTTAGATGTTGGATCTGTTGGGTAACTCGTTTTAATTTTCGAGATGTTAAGATTAATCCCTTGATTCTGGAGGTGATGGTTTACTCTGTGTGTATTGGTGGGTGGATGCTGATATGAGTATACGACGACCCCCTTGAGCGCATGGTTTCCGTCAGGTGCCGACTGACCGACCTTTATGTTATTGGGTTGAAAAACAGGCATGAACAAACAACGTCCGGCAGATGAGCAGTGGTGTTCCTGCAGCGAGTATGCTTGAATCGACCAATTCAATCCGTGTACACGTCGCCGATCGTTTGTGGCTGCCAAGCACGTGGCGGCGGCGCCAGCGCACGCACGGGTGATCGTGTATGTTACTGTCGCCGTCATCCTCGCCGTACGAGAGGTTGGCCAGCTTCATGTTCAGCTCCATTTGGTACAAATATGCAGTCAATTAGGCATGGTTAATTCTTTTATGCCCTTGTTAACTTCTTGACATTAGTGTTAGCAAGAGAGGCCGGAAGGAATAGATCGAGAGCAAGAAGGGGAAGAACATGGGCGGCAAACAGAGTGCGGCCGAGGAAGGATTGGATTAGGTTTAGGTTTGGTGTTCATACATTCCAAAAGTTCCTTCTCTCCTCTCACCTCTAGCTTATATATAGCTCTTACAAGGCCCAGGCTCAACAATGCACGCAGGCATTCTAATTCTTCCACTGAGGACCAAACGTGCCGGCCCCGGCAGCAGTAGCGGTAGAAGCCATTGTCGGCCCGGCAACAGTAGTAGTAGAAGATGTGCTGACAGCCTGCGACCTGCATAGCTCTGTGAATTCGGCAGTACGAGGTTGTAGATTACTCCTGCATAGTGGAGGTGTTTAGATGCACCTTTTTGCATAGTATTCGCGTGTCACAGAGAGGAAAAAAATGCATTGGAAAACGTGCATTTTGCAAAAATTTTGTATTTTGGAGGTGAACTCAACACCCCCAGTGTTAGATGACCCAGATGCCTCTTCTGACAGAAATGTGTGTCTTCAAGACAAATCACATCACTGACACTCCCCAGTGTCAGAGAGGAATAAGGGGTGCAGAGACAGAACTGAACCTGTGTTCATGCTTGCATGAAGTACACGCAAACAGTAACTAAATGCATATAGGCAGCTGGGTAAGTCAAAGATTCATACAATCAAGATTAACTCTTTCTAAATGGAATTAAACTTTCTTCGTTGCTAATGTGTCAACCTCGATTGCCTGTATGCTAGTAGGCTCAGCCGCTCAGGAAAAGGTATGCAGGCCATTCAATCAAGCTTTGATCTTTACTGCAGGGCCTGAGGAACAAGTTAACGATAATCCATGATTGATCTGCTCTATAGTGTCTGACCATAACTAGCTGACTGTATTATTCAAGGCACACTGCACATGTTTCTTTCTTTTTCTCAACCATCATTGCAAGTTCTGCCAGCATTTCGAATTTATGAAATGTGAAGAAAGTTGCAAACTCTACTATAGAATTAATTTTTGTAGTCACTATTTTCACATGCGGTTTTTCAAAAAGTGGCACCAATACGTTTTCGCAGCCGGTTAGTGAGTAGATCGGCTGTGAAAATGATTTCCACAGTCGGTTCGTGGCTAAAACTGGATTTTCACAGCTGGTGCAAGCCACAAACCGGCTGTGAAAATCCAGTTGGAGATGATGGTGCCTAGTTCATAGGGCTGAACGAAAAGCTCGTGGCTTGGTAGCTCGCTCGACTCGGCTCAGTATCAGCTCGGCTCGGCTCGGCTCGGCTCGTTTCTTTTTCTAGATGAGCCGAGCTAGCATTTCAGCTCGTTGAAATAACGAGCCAATTCGCGAGCCAGCTCGAGCTGGCTCGCGAGCCAAATGAGCTGAATCAGACAGCCAAACCCCAACAAATGTCCAGCAATATCCGGCCCAACACAGCCCACTCGGCCACTCCAGCTCTCAAACCCTAGAGGACGGCCGCACCCCCACGTGCACTCACGGACTCACCTGGTCGCCGTCACGCTGCCCCCTCGACCTGCTTCACTACCTCCACGACTCCACCCTTCCCTTCTATACATCTCCAATCACATCACACAGAGCTGCCGAGCACGGAGTCGACGAGGTTCACGTAGACTGGTGGCGCTACCTCGCTGTGCAGGAGGTGAAGCTCGGTGGCAAGATGGCGAGGAGCGCTGCTGATGTGCTGTACAGATGTGCTGCCACCCGTAGCTCCATCAACAAGTCAAGCTGCTACATCGATGCACAAGCCATCAATTTCCTGTCTCTTGGATTTGATTTTTTTTTTGTCTGACTGAGCCGTAGTTTGATTAAGTATGGTCTGATTCTAATCTTCCTTTGCTAGCATTGGGGGGATTTTGTGTCCGATTGTTAGCCAGATTAGGGTCAGATTTGGGGATCCATAGTCAATTATTGTCCCATTTGTGCTCGATTATGGCTCAAATTTATTATTTGTGGCATGTTAGTGTCCACTCTTGAGCTCTTCTTTTAGTTTTGTTCTAATACTTTGGTGTCAATTTGAGCTCCGACTCTGTTGCTCATTCTTCCATTCCTTTTTTTCATAGCCGACCAGTTTATGTTCTGTTGGTGCCTGACGAGCCAGCTCGAGCTGAGCCGAGCCGAGCCGAGGCGGCTCGATATCCACCCCTACTAGTTCATAGGGGTGGCCTCCCATATGGTTAAATATTTTTTTGCACTTATTTAAAATTTTTATTTGATTTTGGATCTTCAGTTTTCGAAATTGTTTTCACAGATGGTTTTTCAAAATTGGATGTGAAAATCGATTTTCATAGCTGGTTTTTAACACAAACCGGCTATGAAAAGCTGATTTTCAGTGCCACTTGATCGGCACCACTTTTGAAAACTGCCTGTAAAAAAGGGTTTAGGACCGGTGTGAAAATCAATCTGTAGTAGTGAAATACTACAAGCACAAAGTCACAACAAGTGTTCATGATGTACACTGCATGGAACCTTTGGAAAGAGAGGAACAGAAGAATCTTTGAAGGCAAGACAGCAGACCCGCAACAAGTGTTCCTTCTGATCAAGGAAGAGATTGATGTCCGCATGCGGGCTTGTGGCGCGCCAGTTGTATCCTAATTATGTTAACCTTAGTAGGAGTCGAGTTATTTTCGTTTTTATGTAATAGAACCCATGTACTGAACTGCATTCTACTTCTCCTTAAATGACATGGCAGTGCTATTGCCCTTCGTTCAAAAAAAAAAAACAAGGTCACAACCAAAAACAGCAGTCACACACACGTCTTTGCCACTCAGCAAGTTCACCGTGCTTTTAATGACAAAATGATCGAGTGTTTACTTGTTCCTGTCAGCCCTTTCACCACTGTTGCTCAACTGATCGAGCAGAGTTTCTCAGTTTGTTTCAGGCACAAATTGCATGCTCACCAAACTATCACGTCTTTATCACTATCACATGTCACTGAGATGTAGGACCAGGCCCCACATATCATTGACTGCCCCTGGTGATATAAATGAAAAGTGCCCCTCTAGTGGCGTACTGACGTGTGCTGTGGATGAAAAATCCTCAATTCAGAAATGTAGCAGCTAGCAGGTGATTCTTGACAAACAATGAAACCGTCCTCAAGAGTCAAGAAGGATTCCTTTAAATAAAATTTAATGGGTAGGTACTTTTTGAGAGATGATGCTATATAGTTTTCAACACGTTACTGACCCCCTACAGGCCGAAACTGAACCACGCTTACAGGCATTCAGTTTTGCTAGTGACAATGCTGATATGATGAAGTCCCCTGTTGTCAGTTCAAAATTTGGTTCAGGCAGTCATAGGTTGCGTCCTTTAATCTTCAGGGAGGCTCCATTCCTCATGTTTTCTAGCTTCAATGTATAGTCCAGATTTTGCGTAACCCGCATTCATCATGTAATAAGCTAGCATCGGATCATGTCTTGGAACTGGTGGCCAGTATTCTGCTCTGGTCCAAATGATCTGATGACCCATCACAGATTGTAATTTCTTTGGTGGTTGCTGATGTTTCAGCAAACTATGAGGGACCTGCAGTAGGACCCACAGGGAGATTCTGCAGGACGAATCTCACGATCCAGGTCCCACTGTAGGAGGGGGGATTTTAGGCACTTCGAAATTTTAAGAGAAGGATCAGCCAGTCATATGTCGAAACAAAAACATTAAGAGCATTCGATCAAGCATAAGTATACAGTGGTACACCTGCTCCATGGCCATGGGCAGATGGGCTGGTATTGTGCTAACATTATACCACTTTGTGGGCTGACAAGGAGCACTGATATATAGCGCACCATGCCCACAAGATTTCGAATTACAGACTAGAAGCAATGGTTAGTTCTTGGCCGAAAAACACAAAATATCCTGTGCTAAAAGTTGCAATCAAACACCATGGTCTTCATCTGGTGGAAGCAAGTAACATGAGTTCTTGCTCACATTGTGATACATGTAAAATTCCATGCCACCCTGTTTGGCTGGCTGGTGCTGATTCTGGCTGGTGGCTGGTGCTGATTTTCTGTGAGAGAAAAGTACTGCTGGCTGGCTGGTGGCTGGTGGCTGGTGCTGATTTTATGTGAGACTGAAGTACTGCTGGCTGGTTCTGAACCAGCCAGCCGAACAGGGTGGCGCAGAGAAGCTTGATAACGCTCGGGCGCAACTCCCTGGCCTTGCTTTCACTGACTGAATGATCAAAAGTTATACGCATAGTTTCCAGTGCTGTCGCCCAGTTGAAGAGTCGTTTCAGGAAGTCAACTTCATGATCGACCCCTTTCATGCTGCGGATTTCAACTTCATGCAAGCAGGTCTTCCAGTTCAACGTTTCAAAGTTTAAGGACCTAGATAATCACATTGAAAGTTCATGGACCCATATGAGAATACGAGAATAGTTTAAGGACCTACGGTGCATAAATAAGTAATGTGCGTCATATATGGTGAGTAGCATCAGCTATATATACCTTTCGCGAAAAAAGAAGATAAGGAACGTAAAATTTTTTTTAAAGTGCTATGGCCGGCAAGAAGCTGATCTGAATAATATATTGATATGCATGAAGGAGCATACAAGATTTTGCAGAATTGAGAGGTGGAGGGGAGAGGGGGGCATAGATCAGTGTTCTACATATGAGATGGAGTTACACCAAGATTCAAGAAAAAGAGCTTCCTCCGGCAAAAATACATTTTTAACTCTAGATCCAAATTACATGTTACAATATAAAGTTCTTTGACATTGCCTCCAATTACATTTTTAACACATCCACGGCTATATCCATGAGACTACTACCAATTCTCTACTTGCGGGTCATTTGGCCAGTACGGCGACCTTCTTCTATTGCCAATGTCCTCCTTTGTCGATTTCCACTTCCAACACACTTTGCCTTTGCAATTCCTCAGGACTGCTTGGACCTGCTGCTGGTTTTGAGCGCCCTCGCTCTTGGCTTTTTCACTGTAAAGATGGCAGCACCATGTCTGGTGCACCACCCGATCCAGTACTCCGTCACCTTTGGCTGACGCAAGAAACAATTGAGTCCCCTTGATGATCTTATTGTCTCCCAGGATTGTTGCATGCTAGCATCTATACGTTCTACATCATTGTCTCCAATTTGCTCGAATGCATAACTTTCCTGCTGCAGGTTGTCATTCAAATAATGAGGCATCACGTAAACTGACAGCTCTAAATGTGGCCTCCTGTTGCTCTCGACGCTTCTTTTACTCGAGCAACGCAAGCTGTACTCTGGTGCTGAGATGTAGCACCCGAAATAGAAACCAATTACTTCCTCTGGGAATGCGTGTGACAACTCTGACGAGACGACGTTGTTAGCCCAAGATCCGTGCCCTTTTGCTTTGCAACACAATGGATCTGGACGAAGAATTTGAATATTTTTTTTTTATGGTCCTCTTGAATGCGAACGGCCCAGGGAGGAGCATGTGAATGGGAAACGTCTTGTAAATTACTAGCTAGTAGGGTGAGTTCTCCGATTGCAGTGTCAGCTACAATGTTGAACTGAGATGTCAGTGACTGCAAGCAATTGATAGCAACCCCAGCTATGTCTGTGCTTTCAGAGAGTCTTAGCACTAAAACAACACCGAAACTCTTCTCAGGCCTCTTGCGATCCAAGTACACATATACTACCAACGCTTCTAGGTCACTCTCTTCTTCTAAACGTGCAGGCCATGCTAAAAAATCACGCGCTTGGTCTGCTTGCACCATTCTGTAGCGGAGAGTTTTCCATTCGAAAAGGTGACTGACAAGAGGGCTAGAGAAATACATCCGGTGC
>CM014271.1:83838381-83866088 GCA_004135705.1 Alloteropsis semialata | reverse complement strand
GATCAGTGTAAGTAGGTTGCAGTTGCACACATGGGCATTGCTTAAAAATTAAAATCTGCAAACTCTAAGCTTTTCTGACGCAGCATGAGTCAGCAACTCGGAACTAATATATCCATCTTTGCAGGATTAGCAGGACAACAAGCTATCGATGCCATCAAATCCCCAGCTTGCTGCTGTTCTTCGCCATGAGTGGCTCACAGGTGCTGCATTTCAACATTGGCGTAGGCTCTGTTACCATGACTGAAAACTAAAGATATATTGTGGTTGTTTTTTTTTTCCCGAAAACTGCATAGGAGTGCTTCAATTTAATATTCGTTTCTGGAATGAGGACAGAAGTTTCAGGCTTTCCATATTTTCAGAAATACATTTGGAATTAGAAAACTCAATTTTAAGCCTCGCTTTGTTGGACCGCCAGTACTGCTGTGCTCTGTGTTTTGTTTTCAGGTCAATAGAATTTCATAGAACTTGCAAACTCCACCAGAACTGATGATGCATTGTGGTTCTATTAACTGAAGTATGAATCAGAGTGCTTTGTTGGAACGAGGATAGCAGTTTCAGCATTTTTCAGGTATACATTTGGAACTGAAAGTGTTCAAACAGCAGCAAATTTCAGCTCCTTTTTGTCAGCCTCTTCTTAGCTATCAGCAGCAAAGATCCTATTAGCAATCGAGAGATATCCAGCAATACAATCATCGATCCAATCACCATGTGTGAGAAAGTAATTCTTCTCCCAAAGTTGCTAACTTGACATTTAATAACACAACTCATACAATTAATGCCAACAAACTGAATCTAGTAAGTGACAAATATTTCCTTTTCTTTCAGAATACCCTTGCATGGGGCTGGATGAAAATGAAACCACTTACTGAATGAGTCGTTGGAACACAAAACGTAGCTATTTTGGAAAACAAACATCAAACCTTAAAAGTACATGTATTCTAAGACGGAGGGAGTAAAAACCAGACCATGCTAGCTAGCTTATTTAAAGTTTATATATGGTCTAATGCCTTAATCTGATACTGTTGGGTCGAGGACGTGTCCCATGAAGACAACCGCACCTGAAGCTTCCTCCACCACAAAGAATGCAAACGGATGGTCAGCAACAAAATCCACCGAGCGCCTAGCGCACTGCAACGTCCTTGAAGTGCCAACACTAGACGCCGCCGCTGTTGTGCCCTCCTCGTCCACCTCGATGACGGCCTTGTGGAAGACTTGCTCCAGCACCAGCGCCGGCTCCAACGACATGCCGGACAGATCGACCTTGACCTTGTCGAAGGCGGCCTTCACCCCCATCGCCTTGAGCACGCCATCCATTTCGCTGGTGAAGGAGAGCTTGAACTTGGGCAGCCAGAACTCGCGGACCTCGACGCGCTCCTCGGGCAGGTGATCCCACAGGAAGCTCGGGCCGGCGGCGGCCATCCGGTGGATGAGGCGCGGCAGGCCGTAGTAAGAGTCCGGGAGGAAGACGCACATGGAGAACCGGGAGAGCTCCTCGTCCGGCTCTTGCTGCTTGCTGGAGCCATACCTGTCGTCCCATCTGGGTATCTCATAGGGCATGTACGCCAGCTTGAGCACCTTGAACCCGTCCCTACTCTTGACGGCCTGATACGAGCGGCTGCCCATGAACGGCGCGGGCACATGGCTGCCGTCGAGGCGCTGGAACTGCCTGGTCTTGGTTTGCTTCTTGGAGAAGCGAAGGGACCAGCTGCCCTTGAAGTAGATGGCGTTGGCGAGCACGACGCCGGTCAGCGAGTGTAGGGCGTCCGGGGGAAGGATCGAGGTGATGAGATCCTTGGTGGCTTCCGAGACCCAGCGGTTGATCTCCTCCGTTGCCTCCTCTGCCTGCATGAATTTATATGATATATGAAATCGATTCATGGTGGCACGTTGTCATGTTGATGGTGATGATATTCGATCGACACAGTGTAAGCTAAAGCATATGGATTACGGATCTGGGAGATTACCTTGTTCACGAAATCGGCGGCGCGCGTCTCCGCCTTGTAGGTCTCGACGGCGGCGGCGCGATAAGCCGGCCTCAGCTCCAACCCCTTGTCGTGCCACACGCCACACGCGAAGGCCACGAGCGGGCCTCCCGACCCGGACAGGTCGGCGAGGGCGCGCTCCGCCACGGAGCGGGCGAACTCGGCGAGCTCGTCGCGCGACCGCGCGCCGAGCAGGGCGAGGAGCTCCTCCAGCGTGGCCCCACGTGCCCCGGCTGCTAGCAGGGCCAGGGCGGCGTAGATGGACAGCGGCGAGAACACAAGGTTCTTGCCGCCGTCGCCGCCATCGCCGTCGGCGAGTTGCTTCGCGGTGCGGAGCGCGAACGCAGTCAGGCCCGAGCCGGCGGCGCCCCGCGGCTTCTTGCTTGGCCTCGCCTCCTCCTCCATGCTATAGTTGGCCATATGGCCCGAGGCCCATGGGCCGGCCCATGGCACGACCTTTTGGCACGGCACAGGCCCGGCCCGGCCCGACCCCCTATGGGCCCGTGCCAGCCCGGCCCGATCGTAGTGCCGGGCCTGGGCCTCGACCTCGGCACGGCGTGCCGGCCCAGCCCGGCACGACGGGAGCAGGCACGTGGGCCGGCCCGTAGGCACGCGGCCCACCAGGCCCGCACCCCCGGCGTATATGCCGGCCTGCCGGGAGCGGGGAGCCGGCCGCAGCCCCCTCTCTCATCCGTCACCCCGCAAACCCTCCGTCTCGCCTCCTCTCGCACGCCTCGCCTCCCCACCGCCGACGGCGAGATCCCCGCCGTCGGCGACCTCCTCCCACCGTCCACGACCGCAACTACGCCGGCGTCCACCTCCTCCCCTCTTGTGGCCGTCGTATCTTCGCCGACGACGACTCCGACCGAAACCCTAGCCACCTTTGGGGTTGGGGATTTGGAGGAGTAGAGTTGCGACGGCCAGATCTACGCCGCCGGCCACCTCCTCGCCACTTCTGGTCACCGGATCTACGCCGCCGGCTACTCCCTCCGAAACCCTAGCCACCTTTGGGTTGGGGATTTGGAGGAGTAGAGGTGCGACGGCCAGATCTACGCCGCCGGCCACCTCCTCGCCGCTTCTGGTCGCCGGATCTATGCCGCCGGCTACTCCGTGCCCGTGCCAGTGCCCGTGCCGTCTCCTCCCCCTTTCTGGCTTCTTTTTGTTCTTGTTCACTTGATCTTGCTCTTCTAGTCTTCTTCACTTGCTTCCTCTCTTCTTCCTCGTGACCCCGTCTGCGGCCACTGCCCTGTAATCTTCTTGATCTATCTCTTCACTTGATGTTTCTCATCTTCACTTGATCTGTCTCACTGTTTATTTTCGTGTGCGCAGGACCTCGAAGGCTAGTCCGGCGCTCCGGTGTTGCAGGTAACCACTTGTTCTTGTTCTTGTTCACTTGTTATTGCTCTTGTTCACTTGTTCTTGCTCTTGATCACTTGTTCTTGCTCTTGTTTCTCATGTGTGCAGACCGCTGGCCGGTGCAAGCACCGTGCGAGTGCGGCGCACGCCGTGAGGAACCGGACGCCGTGATGGATCATTCCTACAACGACGAGTGTAGGATGATGGGCATGCCGGAGGCCGCAGACGACGTGGATGATGCGGGTGCAGCAGAGCTGTTGGGCAGCAGCGCTGCACCCATCGAGCTCGGTGACGGTGCCGCCGATGTGCCTCCAAATGGCTCTGGTACTGGTAGTGGCACTCAACAGAGCCAGAATGAGAGCACGGCCAAGTCCACGGGCACTGGGAAGAGGAGATCTGAATGCTGGGCTCACTTCGACAAGATCTGGGAGATGAGAAATGGTAAGAAGGTAAGAACTAGCGCGAAATGTAAGCATTGCCACCATGTGTACTCTGGTCTATCTACTGGTGGTACTGGTCATTTGCGGAGGCATATTCCTAAATGCCCTACTCTGTTAGCTCGCAAAGCAACTGCTCAATCCCAGCTTAAGTTTAATCCTGATGGTAGTGTGCATCTTTGGGAGTATAAGCCTGATGTTGCTCGCTCTGAGTTATGTAGGTTGATTGCTAGGCTTGATCTGCCTTTGTCTATTGGTGAAAGTGATGCCTTTGTTCAATATATTACAAATGCACATAACCCTAAGTTCAGCTCTGTCTCTAGGCAAACCACTACTAGAGACTTTGTTAAGATGTTCACTGATCGTCGTGATAAGCTTGTTAAAACATTCAAGTCTGTTTATTCTGTTGCTCTTACATCTGATATCTGGTCTGGAAATGCTAAGGAGGATTACTTAAGTGTTGTTGCTCATTATGTTAATGTTGATTGGCAACTTGAGAAGCGTATAATTGGCTTGCGTTTGATTGATGTTTCTCATAATGCTGATAACATTGCTGAGCATGTTGCTGCTGTTATTGATGATTATGGCCTTAGCAATAAGGTTTTTTCTGTTACACTTGATAATGCATCTGCCAACATAAAAGCAATGGATAACTTAATGCCTATACTATCTGGTTATGTTGGCACCTTGATGTTGCATCAGCGCTGTGCTTGTCACATTATTAATCTGATTGTCAAAGCTGGCCTTGAGGTTTTCAAACCTGCTCTATCTGCATTTAGAACTGCAATTTCTTTTCTCAATGCATCTAACCAACGCATTGCTGCATACAAGTCTTTTTGCATATCTACTAATGCCACCCCTAGAAAGTTTGGGTTGGACATGGATGTTAGATGGAATTCCACCTATCTAATGTTGAAGCATCTCATGCCTCATAAAGCACCATTCTCTGTTTTTATTACAACTAATCATCCTTTTGTGAATGGAGGTCCACTTCTGAATGACCACCACTGGTATGTTGCTGAAAAAATCCTTAAGTTTCTGGAACAATTTTATGTTTCTACTGTTGTTCTTTCTGGTGTTTATTATCCAACATCTCCTCTGGCTTTACATCATGTTCTTGAAATTGCAACTAATTTGAACAGTTTTGAGCATGATCCTGAATTTGAGACAGATTTTAGACGTATTGTTGCTCCTATGAAACAGAAATTCCTAGATTATTGGTCTGACATACCCATGCTTTATTCCTTTGCAATGATACTGGATCCTAGGGCTAAGATGCAGGGTTTCAGTAATTGTCTTCGCTTGTTAGCTCAACTTAATGGTAAGAATTACTCTACTTACCTATCTGATGTGAGGGATGAATTATCTGACATGTTTTCTAAGTATGAAACAAAGTTTGGTTCTTTGAGGAGGACACAAAGGGCTACCCAGCCAGGCCCTACAGGAGGTAAGAAAACAGCTTGGGGTAAGATCTTTGGTTCTGCTTCTTCTGGTATTGATGTGTCACACATGAGTTCTTCTTCCAACCTTGGAAGAAGAACATCTGCTACTGCTTTACTTCATGCTGTGGGATCTGGTGCATCTCTTCCTAATGCTACTTCTGAGCTAACTACCTACCTGGACAGTGACACTGTCACCCAGTTTGATGATGACTTCGACATCTTGTCCTGGTGGCATGAGCATAAGATATCCTATCCTGTTCTGTCTATAATGGCTAAAGATGTTATGACTGTTCCTGTCTCAACCATTTCTTCTGAGTCTGCATTTAGTACCACAGGCAGGATCATTGAGGAGCGGCGCCGGCGCTTGAGATCTGAGATGGTGGAGATGCTGGCCTTGATCAAGGATTGGGAGCAAGCTGATGCAAGGCTGCAACATGATGTTGAAGATCCTGAGCTAGAAGCAGCCTTTGAGAATCTTTATATTGATTGAGTTTGATTCTTGTAATGGTGAATGTAATGTATGGGACTAAGTATGAACACAATGAACATTATATTTAGAGCTGGCTGTACTCTTTTTTCCTTTGTAGGGTTTTCTCACGAGGTGTGAGTTTTTACCTACAAAGGTTTTTAATGAGGCAGCACAAAAAACAGCTCAAAATATTTGAACTTCTTTCATATTCTGTTGGTTTGATGCTTATTTGGTATTCTGTCATTTGAACTGCTTTGAAATTGTGATGTGAAGAGAGTTTGAAAGAGGTGTGGATGTTGCCTGGGCCGTTCCCTGGCACGGCACGCTGGGCTGGGCACGGCACGATGTCGTGCCTCGTGCCGGCACGGCACGGCCAAGAGGCCGGCGTGCCGTGCTCGGGCGCCTTCCTCGGCACGAAGGGCCGCCCAGGCACGGCACGAAGTGCCGTCGTGCCGCGCCGTGCCGTGCCGCGTCGTGCCGTGCCAGTGTCGTGCCCGTGCCGTGTCGTGCTGGGCGGCCCATATGGCCAACTATACTCCATGCTACTATACGCGATATGTGAATTGTAAACGATGATGGTGGCGCAAGGTTATTAACCTGTGTATATATATGGTCGGTACTCGTATATATTTTTGGATATATACCTCACGAGATATACGAGATACAATACCTAATTTCATCGAGGAGTCGTATATTGCAAAAACTTTTACGATAAAATCGAAACTACACTTCTAATGAAGATGCCAATTTTGGGAAAAAAAAACATCACGGAAGCCACATCAAGCGTCATCTCTCTCGCCTTCCCTGGCCCAAACCCGACCAGCCACGCAGGACACGCGCCATGGGCCATGGCGCACCCGCACGCCGCCGGAGCTCATCGACGACGCCATCGGAGAGATCCTCCTCCGCATCCCGCCGGACGAGTCGGCATACCTTGCCCGCACCTCGCGTGTATGTAAAGCTTTGGCGCCGCGTCATCTCCGACCCCGACTTCGCCCGTCGCTACCGCGAGTTCCACCGAACAGCGCCTGCTCGGTTTTCTCGATGACTCCGACAGGATGATTCTTTTCCCTTCGTGCGTGTTGTGTCATGTGATCTGTGGTATGGGGGGCGGCATGTGCTGTGCTGTTATAACTTATAATCCAAATCACACTATCATGACATTTAACTAATATTAATGCGGAACCGTGCGTACATAATTTGGGTCTCTAAACTCCTAAGATGCATCTCCAGGTCCTCAAGCTTGCCCCCCCGATATGTCATTTGGGTCCCTAAACTCTCAAAGTGAATTTTTATATCCTGAAAATCACTATTAATTAATTGTATTTGAAATGAACTGTTTATTGAGCTGTTTTTCACGCCACATTAATTCCAAATAAGCTTCTTATTAATCATATTCAACATGGGTTAATCAAGATCATTCGATCATTAAAAATCAATGGTAGATATTATAGTTTTCTCGTTTAACATGACAATATCTATGCTAATCTTGAATATAACTTACTAATTAATTATAATTTCTCATGAGCTTTGTATAACTTTATTGAGGTAATTTGTTCCAATTCCCAATAAATAGCAAAATAGCATTTTTATTAAATTAAAAATAACAAAAACATTTTTCATTAACTTAAAGTAGCAAAACAACATCTTTGTTAAATTTAAAATTGCATATTGAGAGTTTAGAGACCTACGTGACACCGCAGGACATGTTTATGTACCTAAAAATGTATTTTCAAAGTTCAGAGACCTATGACACTATGGAACAAGTTCAGAATCTGAAAATGCACTATGAAAACTTCGAGACCCAAATAACACATCGACACAAGTTTAGAGACGGCCAGGGTACTTTTATTTGTTTAAGAAAATTCTCATTCTTACTGTCAATACACCAATACCGTGCACAGACTGACACTGACAGATGGTAGTACTGGTGACTGCTCGAGCACAGCAGAAGCAGTGTGTTGGTCCAACCCAACCAGGTGAGGCGCAACGAACCAGCCGGTCAGCCTCTCGCTCGCTCTCCGTCTTCTCTCTCGCGCGCAGCGCCCGCATTTCCCCCCGATCCCCTCACGCCCGCAAACCCTAGCCCCCGCCGCCATGTCGCCGCCGCGCGCGCCGCCGGAGCTCATCGACGACGCCGTTGCCGAGATCCTCCTCTGCATCCCGCCGGATCAGCCGGCGGACCTCTTCCGCGCCTCCCTCGTCTGCAAGCTCTGGCTCCGCGTCGCCTCCGACCCCGCCTTCCTCCGCCGCTACCGCGCCTTCCACCGAGGTGCCCCGCTGCTCGGCTTCTTCTACCGCGTCGGTTGCCCGAGCTATTCCCCTCTCTTCGTCCCCACCATCACCACGGCAGCCTCCCCCTTGACCCGGCCGGCGCACGATGACCACGATTGGATGGTCCGCGACTGCCGCCACGGCCGCGTCCTCCTCAGAAATTCGGCCAGGAACTTCGTTGTGTGGGATCCAATCACAGGTTACCGGGAGGAGCTGCCGACGCTCGGCATCCGGTACTCGTCCTACTCTGTTGTGGTGCTCTGCGCCGTGTCTGGCTGCCAACACCGCGACTGCCACGGCGGTCCGTTCCTCGTGTTCTGTGTGGGCAATGACTATGCGCACGAGGCCATACGTGCCTCGTTGTACTCATCAGAGGCCCGTGCCTGGGGCACGCCGGATTCTATTCACTTAGACGGCGGGCACATGTACGACGTAACGCGTGCTGCCCTTATCGGAGATGGAATCTACTGCACTGTTGATCTTGGCTCCAGAATTCTGAAGTATGATCTGGTCAGTCATTGCTTTTCTTTAATCGACATGCCGTGCAAATACGAAAAGAGCCCGATCCTCATGCAAAACGAGGATGGTTCGCTGGGGCTTGCAGGTGTAAAGGGATCAAAACTTTACGTTTGGTCAAGAATGGTGGATCCAGAGGGAGCTACAGGATGGGCACAACAGAGGGCCATCAAGCTCAAGATATTGCGTAAAGTTAAAGATTTTGGTTTTGCTGAGCGTGTTGGGGTTTTCATCATGCACAAAATTTGGTGCCTTCACGTATGAGCTGAAGTCAGGGCGGGTGAGGGAAGTAAGCGGGCCTAGCGATTACTGCACCTTCTTCCCCTTCATTAGCTTCTTCGCTCCAGGTATGGCTCAGCCCTTTCCTCATTTGTAATCCTGCACGGTACATACTCTATTTGTTGTTCAGGTATTGATTATGTCCAGATTTTATTGAGTCAAAATAAATGTTACATGTGCTAGAGAAATCTGAATATCTGACAATGCAGCGTCACACCTAGTTTTGGTCAGTTTCACCTGTTAAGGATCCTTGATATTTGGCAAGATGTGATTACATAGCAAAATACTACCTTGCGAATTTCCAAACTTCCAGCTATTTCCTTGTGGCCTTTTGGTTTGTGTCATTTTACTCTCTTTGTAAATACAAAGGAGTGGGCACTGTTTCATCCTAAAAAATTGTTATGTATTGAGCTTTGGAACACTTCGAAATTGTATGCCTGGTACTTTTCAGATTGTGGCCGCAGCAAATAAATGACACATTTGCTTTTGAAAACTTGTTGAGGACAATTCTTCACATTTGCAAGATGTGCCTAGGAAGTTATTCATTTTTTTGATAAACTGCAAGTTGTTGATCTCATACTTTTGTTTGAATATTCTTTTGCTAATGAGTAGATAATGTCTGCTGTTTCCATCCTAAAAGTACTCTGTAAAGTGATCTTGAAACAATTAATAACTTGTATGGTTGGTAGTCCTCCAAATGTTGCTAGCAGAAAATTGTCAGAGGAGACAAATTAATCACCGCTGCGCCTAAGAATGGCAGTACCTGGCCAATTTCGAATTAATCAAACTGACTCAGTGTTAGGTTTCTAGTTGGTTCAATTTACGGAAGTGCAAATCACCATGCATAGCCTGTTATGAACCTTATACTCCTGCCTTCTTTAGTTGCTTCTGATCATGACAGCAAAGACTGTTTCTGGTTCACAATTTAACTTTGGTTAGTTTTGTATTGATGATTGACAAGTCCACTTGGGAACTGGATAAATATTAAGGTTCTTGACTGAAAAATGAATATGAGTGCTCCAGTTTTTTTTTTTTTTCTCCGGAACAAGTATTGTAGCTTCAGCCTTCTCTTGAATACACTTGGAATTGCACATGCTCAAACTTCAGAGGAGCTATGTTGTTCTACTCTCTGTTTTTAAAATTCTACTAGAATGGATCAGCTGGCTGTGGCTTGCTTTCTTCTAAAAAGGAGAAGTGGCTGCAGTGACTGTTCTATCTTGTCCCAGAATTTGCTCTTTTATATACATCTGGGATGAGACACCTTCTATATGTGTAGGTTGCACAAATTGGAACAGCAGCATAGCATGAATGCAAAGCCTGACCATCAGATTTGATTGGCATCTAGGCAGGCACAAAATTATGTGGACAGTTGGCAGTTGGTAGACAAAACAACTTTATTTCTCAAAGGATCAAATAGTAGTTTGATCTTTGCATGTTCGATTGAACAAGGAAAACACAATACAGATAAATCATAAATTACCGTCTTACATGATCCAAACACCGCACATAACATCTTACCATCCCGCCACTAGTCACTCCAGGAAAGAACATCATATATCAAGCACATTTATGCAAGTGGTAACTTTAACAGAGTCATATGATAGACCGTGTCAAAAAATCAGGACTCGAAACACCTTATATGGAACAAGCATAAACAAGCTGTGTCAAATTGTATATATTGAGCTTTCGAACTCTATGAACTTTGTATGCTTCTTCAGATTGTACTAGCTGCAAATTGCCATGCCAGCGGAGACATGCTATCTTTTTGTGACATTTTAGTTATTCTGAAATGTGGATATTAGTTCTGAAATAAGTGACACCTCTGCTTTTGAAAACTGAATATGTGTCAATGCAATGCCACTTATAACCTAGTTCTGGTCATGTTCAACTAGTTAAGTACAACTTTTTATATTGGCAAGATGCCAAGATGTGCGTGTGCCAAGGAAGTAGTTGTTTTTCTTAATGCAAGTTGCTGATGTTATATTTTGGTTACTATGTTCTTTTCTCAGATATTTTGTAAATACTAAACAGGAGCCATATCTCTACAGTTTCATCCTGCATTGTGTGTAGTGAGCTATGAAATAACTTAACTTGTGGTGTACTTTTCAGATTACGCTTGTAGCAAGTTGCCATCCCTAGCGGAGACAAATTGATCACTGCTGAGCTGATCACTTTACTTATCCATCAAGTTTGAGTCTGCTACTGCTGGCATCTTATTGGGGCTGATGGTTCGAAATGATTAGTGTTGTGTTGATTTGTTTAATTTCTGATGGTGTACACGACCATGGCCAGTTATGGACACATTATATGTTCTGTCTCTCTAGTTGTTTATGATCATGACTGTGAAGTCTGAGTTTCAGGTCTACTGCTAATGTTACTTTGGTTGATAAGTTCGATCTAAACCGAGATAATTTTGGGGTTCTTTTGACTGAAATGAATCTGGCCTTTTATTTATTTTCTACTTCTTGGAGGAGGATTGTTGTTTCAGCTTTTCTCGGAGATGTATTTGGGTAAAAGTGCTCAAATTTAAGTTATAGCCAGTTGAAAGATAACATACATCATTTGGACCGAGGGAGCGATATGTTGGTCCATTCTGCCTGTATAATTCTGGAATTAATCTGAAGAGAATTGCTTTCTTTCTTCTGAAAGGGAGCCAGCTGTCCTAGAACTAGAATCAATTGCCAGTGACGTGAACTGCGAAGCATCTGCTGTATAGTTAAACTGTAGCCCAACGAGTCAGCGGATCGAGCAAACAGAAGTTCAGAACTAGGCCCTGTTCGGCTGGCAGATGAACAGTGCTCGACTGGCATGTTTCGGCTTATTTCTTCTCGCACAATACTATTCATTCTACCAGCCGAGCACTGTTCATTCTACCAGCCGAACAGCCTCCTAGTCTTAGTCGTCGGCCTTTCAAGATTAGAAGAGAGCCATGCAAGGAGACTACATAACGCTACTATTTCTCATAGAGCTAATGAGATTGTTACAAACTATACACAACTTACAGCGTTACAGGTGCTGACAGCTCTGGAAGCTGCTATATCTTTTTTATATGGGTGAGCAAGTAGCAACTCATTTACAGTTCATGTTTTTTGATTGAAGATCATGGCATTGCGTTTAATAAGCTAAATATTTCAAAGATGCTAGCAACGCAACTACACCGACTAGCTACTTGGAGAATAAAAATACCCAGATCAGTTTTATTTATCAAAATGCTAGCAGAGACCTTTATGTGTTTCATAATGCTTGTGCCCACTACTTGATCAGATGTGCTACCTGAAATGGAGCATGTTAAACGGAAAATAAAAACAACTTGCTCAGGAAATCTATGTTATANTGGAACCGAGGTGGCGGCGGAGCTCCGAGCGAAGGCGGCGCGGCTGCGGCTTCAGGGGCTCGAAGCTAGGGTTTGTTGGGGACTTTTGCGGGGTGGCGACGCAGCTTATAAGGTGGCTAGTGGCCCCGGGGTTCGCGGGATCCGGTTGGGATACGGCGCGGTCGAGGCGGGGGATCGGATCCGGCGTCGGGCTCGGCCGAGTCCGAGCTCGCGGGGAAGAGACGCCCGACAAGCGGGGTCCACGCGTCGGCGACAGGTAGACGGGCCGCACGCGGGAGAACGGGCCGGCGACAAGCTGGAAAATGGGCCGGGCCTCGTCGGCGGTTAACCGGACCAAGGGGAAAAGGCCAGGGACCAAAATCAGACTATCCGAGAGTTCAGGGAGGTTTTCCGGACTAAAACTAAAAACTACAAAACTATCTCAAACAAATGCAATTCAAATCGAATTTAAAATAAATTTAAACTCTCTTTGATTTGCAAACGATACAAAACATTATGCAGCAGCATGAATGCAACAAAAACTTATTGATGCTAATAATTAATTATTAAATTGAATAAAATCCTAATAAATTCCAATTAAATCCTAGAAATTTATTAAAGCCCTAAATAAATCCTAGAAAATTCAGAATTGGTTTCTAAGATTTATTGTGATGAAAATTAGGGTGTTACAGGCCCTTGTGCTTACCAGGCGACTAGGCTGTGGCTGGCAGAATCTGTGTTTGCTTACAAGAACATACAAAATGAATAGTGAAAATCTTTTCTGTGTTCCATGTTGTACTGGTATGCTTGTCACTTAGCGAAATGTACTATAAAATCTTTACGCTCTAGCTAGTCCAATGGTGACGTCAACCTTATTATCACCCACTCCGTGTCATCGGCCAGCAATGCAACTATAAAACGGTTTACGTCCTTCTCATGGGCTCCTCGCCCGGAAATTACTCACGGCATGTACCTGCTTCCACGAAGCTGTGTTGCTTGTCTGATTCCTTCCCCTGAAAGGCAGCACAGAGAATGGTTCCTGTCACACACAGCACAACCGCAAACAATAAATTAACAATAACAAATGGGATTACCTAGCTTTCCCATATCAGGGGCATTGAAATATTGAATGCAACGACTTGCATCAACCTGTAAGAGTACAGGTCGCCTTAATCTAAATTTGCTAAACGTTGTCATGTACTGTGTCTGCTAGCTGGTCTTTATCAACTTCGCGAGATCACTACAAATCAACCACTCCATTGTTATCCGAAGCTGATCTCACTGGCCACCGATCGATAATACTACTGGATAGTTTTAGGGTAAGCAGTGACCCACGCTCCGTTTTCAAGTGGAGCTCAGTGTCACAGGCCGGCAACACAACTGTAAAATAGTTTATATATCCTTCTCATAGGCTCCTTTCCCGGGAATTTATATCCTTCTTATGGTCTCCTCTCCTCACCCGGAAATTACTCATGACATGTCACTGCTTCGACGAAGTTGTGTTACTTGTCTAATTGCATGACATGTCACTGCTTCTCATGAAGTTGTGTTACTTGAAAAGTTTAAGGACCTAGATAATCACTTTGAAAGTTCATGGACCTAGATGAGAATGTGAGAATAGTTTAAGGACCTACTGTGCATAAATAAGTAATGTGCGTCTTATGGCGAGTAGCATCAGCCATATATACCTTTCGCGAAAAAAGAAGATAAGGAAAATACAATTTTTTTTAAAGTGCTACGGCCGGCAAGAAGCTGGCCTAAACAATATATTGATATGCATGAAGGAGCATACAAGATTTTGCAGAATTGAGAGGTGGAGGGGAGAGGGGGCATAGATCAGTGTTCTACATATGAGATGGAGTTACAACAAGAATCAAGAAAAAGAGGTTCATCCGGAAGAAAAAAATGCATTCTTAACTCTAGAGCCAAATTACATGTTACAATATAAAGTTGTTTGGCATTGCCTCCAATTACATTTTTAACACATCCACGGCTAGCTATATCCATGAGACCACTACCAGTTCTCTACTTGCGGGTCATTTGGCCAGTACGACGACGCCCTTCTTGTATTGCCAATATTATGTCCTTCTTTGTCGATTTCCACTTCCAACACACTTTGCCTTTGCAATTCCTCAGGACTGCTTGGACCTGCTGCTGGTTTTGAGCGCCCTCGCTCTTGGCTTTTTCACAACGAATACGGCAGCACCATGTTCGGCGAGCCACCCGATCGTGTACTCTGTCACCTTTGGCTGACGCAAGAAACAATTGAGTCCCCTTGATCTTATTATCTCCCAGGATTGTTGCATGCTAGCATCTATACGTTCTACATCATTGTCTCCAATTTGCTCGCCTACAAAACTTTCCTGCTGCAGCTCGTCATTCACAGAATGAGGAACCACATAAACTGACAGCTTCAAAGGCGGCCTCCTGTTTCTCTCCACGCTTCTTCTACTCGAGCTACGCAAGCTGTAATTTGGTGCTGAGATGTAGCACGCGAAATGAAAAAAAAAAACTTCCTCTGAGAATATGTGTGACAGCTCTGACGAGACGACGTTGTTAGCACAAGATCCATGCCCTTTTGCTTTGCAACATAATGGATCTGGACGAAAATTTTGAATATCTTTTTTATGGTCCTCTTGAATGCCAATGACCCAGGGAGGAGCACGTGAATGGGAAACGTCTTGCCAATTACTACTAGCTAGTAGGGTCGTGAGTTCTCCTATTGCAGTGTCAGCTACAATGTTGAACTGAGATGTCAATGACTGCAAGCAATTGATAGCAACCCCAATTATGTCTGTGCTTTCAGAGAGTCTTAGCACTAACAAAACAAAGAAACTCTTCTCTGGCCTCTTGTGATCCGAATACATGTATGCTAGCACCGCCTCTACGCCACGCTCTTCTTGTAAAGGTGCAGGCAATGCTAGAAAAAAGCGATCTTGGTCTGCTTGCACTACTCTATAGAGGAGAGTTTTCCATTCGAAAAGTAGACTGACAAGAGGGCTAGAGAAATACATCCGGTGCCGAAGTGAGCAGCCGGACTCGACGTGAGTTAGAATGTTTCGTGCAGACTCTGCAAACCGCTCAAATCTCTCAACGTTGTCGCAGCACAGCCACAACTCGTCCTTGCTCATGCTAATGAAATCTGAGACGGGAAACTTGGCAGGACGAGTAACCAACGACCCATGAGGGGAGGAGGAGGAACATGATGTTACCACTCGCGTGATCTCTTGCTGTGCTTGCCGCTTCTTGTGCCTGCTGCTGAGCTGACATGCGGCCTGGAAGTAGAGAGACCTCTGTGATTGGCAGCTTCGCGGTCCTATCCAGCACGATCTCCACATCTTTGACTGCCTTCCTGAGCCTCTCATGGTACTGCTCTTGGGAAGCCTTCTCCTTGCGCTTTCCCAGCACGAAAGAGACGCTTCTGCTCATGGCCTCCTGAACAACAGCTGCAGCCACCGATTGCGCGACCACCGCCATGAAGTTCTCCATGCTGATATTGGGGACTGATGAGCTGATCCACCTGCTGCTGATCTGATGACACAGCACGCACGAGCTGTATATATAATTTGATGCCCCCAAGAGAGAAAATAATTAATTAAATACTAGCATGGGGTGCTTAAGGAGGTTACTGATGAATTGAAGTGTGCATGATCGATCGTCCGTACCTTAGTTGTTTCCGTCCTGCATGCTGCAGCGCCCATCCAACTGCTGATGACAGAGACGGCTAGCAGCTAGTGAGTGATAGAGCTGAGGTTATGATTGTGGACTCATCATTATTCTTATGGGCCCAAAGCAGGACGTGTATGTGTACAAATGGATCTAGGAGGGGCAGTCTAACTTTCTAGGCCATGTATGAGTAGTGTAAAACTGCAACAAGAGGTTGGAAATTTGGAATCACCAGCAGATTTGAGAAGGTGTGGCTCTTCTGCTGATGCTGATTCTTAATACCAAGCTGCTCGTAAGTGTGGAGTTGGACGAGTTATATAGCAGCAGAAGTGGACCCCTCCCCCCAAAAGGCAGAGCAGAGGATGGTTCCTGCCCCACTACAAGATTTAACATTTTTGCCTAGAGTTTCAAACAAATGGCTGACGGGTGAGGAGTCCTTTCACCCACTAGTAACTGTTTCGTGCTGAATTCTTGGTCGGCAAATACTCGGTTGCTGATTTAAGTTTGCTCTAGGCAACAGCCCAAAAGATACTTAATTACCCTTGGCCATTAGACCAGAATTGGTACTTAGACCTGCATCCCGTCGGCCACTTACACGAAGCTCTTGGCAAAGGTTGGAATTCTGCGCACACATGAAAGGGCATCTAGCTGTGTTGGTTAGATGGTCTCAGTAGCACTTTCCAGGTCCTGGATTCGACTCCCTATGAGAGCTCACCTTGTCATTCACGCTCCGTTTTCATGTTGAGCTCACTGTCACCGATCGGCAACACAACTACAAAATAGTTTATATATCCTTCTCATGGTCCTGGGCTTCTCACCTGGAAATTTATATATATCCTTCTCATGGTCTCCTCTCCTCGCTCGGAAATTACTCATGGCAAAGCTCTTCATTGGTCACTCGGCGATCAAGGGTGCAAAGGTCCTATGGAAGACGAATGCCCTAGGGAGATGTAAGTTTTTTGGTTGGTTGGTCCTCCATGAACGCTGCTGGACTGCCACGCGGAGGAAACGGCATGGACTGCAGGATGAGGATGACTGCTCTGTGTTCTCAAGAACGCGAAACCATATCCCACTTGTTGGTGTCCTGCTCCTTTTCCAGGGTGGTTTGGTTCGAGCTTCTGCAACGGGCGGGATGGCAAGCTCTCGCGCCAGACTGTAGTTGCAAGTCGCTACCGGACTGGTGGCAAAGCTCTCCAAGTCCTCTTGTGTCGTGTTCGATTCAGCTGTCATCCTCATCTCATGGATGATCTAGAAGGAGCGCAATGACAGGACCTTCAACAGTCAATCGAGGACGGCGCCAGCTTTGGTTCAGGCCATCCTGGAAGAAGGGGGATGCTGGCTGTGGGCAGAGGATGGAGCCACCTTGCTGCTTTTGTTCCGTCAGTCTCACATCTTATTGTCCTAGATACTCACTCGATCACAAACGAGTTTATTGTATAATTGTCTTAGTTTTCATAGCGGACGATCCATCCTCTGCATGGTGTCAGTTGACCTAGGTTGTATTGCTCTCCTTTTTAATTAATGAAAAACGTGCCTGGCACGGTCACTAAAAAAAGAATATGTATGCATGCATAGTTCTTAGTATGTACCTTATTTTACTAGCTCTTGCTACAGTAGCCTGCAGGAGCAACCTCGGGGAACAAATACGAGGCTGGACCGCTGGAATAACCAACCGCTTCAGTTGATGATATTAGGGTTCTTATTGTGCTTTCCCGGCAACCACGCTGCGCCTGGCAGTATCTCCTTTTGCTTACAGGAACATACAAAGCGAATAGTAGTCAATATCTATTATGTTTTCCAGGTTGTACTGGTATGCACGTCACTTAGCAAAATGTACTAAGTAGTCTTTACACTTCAGCTAGTCGGCTGGTGACCTCAACCTTATCAGTATCACCCACTCCGTGTTTAAGTGGAGCTCACCGTCATCGATCCACAATACAACTATAATAAAATAGTTTACATCCTTCTCATGGGCTCTTCGCCTGGAAATTACCAACAGCATGTCACTACCTCTGTGTTACCTTTCTGATTGTTCCTTCATAATTCCCTCTTGTCGATTACCACATTCTCTTTCGGCAACCTACTACCGTACCCAACGCACTAATTTTATTGTATTCAATTAATGCTAGAAGAAAAGGACAAGAAGGCTCCCCGTATTAAATACGTAAAGAATGTACCCTAATATTTTCCTCTTTGTATAGGATAACATTTCATATCAGTATATTCAGAACCAGGCCAAAGAAACGAGCCGGAACATTATTTCTGCCTTCAGTTCACTATAGTCTTGAGGCACTAGTACATAGTGTCTGTAGAGGGCCTGAGAATAAAAGATCTACCTCAACCTCTCTTGCCACTTTTTTTAGCACAAAATTTTAGGAGCCCCTACTGTACTTTTGATTAAGAAGAGACTGAAAATATTGAAAATGTGTGAGTTATCCTACCAGATAGTAAACTGAGGCATATATCATAAACCATTGCTACTGCCATACAATATAAATCAAATGAACATGTGTAAAGTGGAAGCATTCTATGTAACATGTTGACTTATGGTGCATTATTGGTAAGGCGCCCGCGTGTAATTCTTGGACCCAGGGTTCGTACCTCAATTTGCCGCTCTTTCTAGAAGCTTGGAGTTGGCTTTTAAAGAACTTCTTTCGGTCACTCTTAGAGATAAACCATGTTTTGGGGAAAAACACTGAATAGTATCTAGTGTGCTTCCATTTCTTTTTCTTTGAGCCTAGAGCTCCTGTAATATTTTGTACATATCCTTTTTTATATATAGATTTAAAACAAGTAGAAGCCTCCCCTGCCGATTCCTAAAAAAACAACATGTAGGCCGTAGATAAAGCCAGCAGATATGTAAACCCCATAAAAATAACGTAACATGTAGCTCCACTATTACCATCTATTGCCTTAAAGAATAGCGCCCCATTCTTTTTTTTTTGCGAAAGAATAGCGCCCCATTCTTGTGTACGCTTGATGTAGAGGCGGTGCAAATAGTAGGTGATCAGCTTCGAGCGGTCGCCGCTTCGGGTTTAAACTTTTGAGCAGATACGCAGAATCAATAATGTCCTAATTGGATGCTGTCTAGTGAGTCTAGTGTGAACAAGAGACGATGTTAGCTGCCCAGAAAGGAGGTGGAAAGCTCGACGAAATGCAGAGGATGGCTCCTAGTGACTTCCTAGGATGGCACCGGCCGGCCAGTCTCACTGATCTTAGTGGCAGGAATCACCCGCTGTGTCGCCGCCCGTGTAAGTAAAAATCCACTTTGTTACTTCCTCCGTTCCAAATTGTAAGTCATTCCAATTTTCATGGAAAGTCAAACCATCTTAAGTTTGACCAAGTTTTTACAATAAAATACAAACATTTATCATAACAAATAAGTATCATTAGATTCTTTGTAACGTATGTTTCTATAGTAAATTTGTTCGATGCAATAAATCTTTGTGGTCCTCTCTACAATTTTGTCAAACTTAAAATAGTTTAACTCTCCAAGAATCTTGGAATGACTTATAATTTGGAATGGAGGGAGTATTAGTTACTACTAGCTAGGATACGCCCTGCTGGTTCCTGCCATTTGATGATCTCTTTGCCAGCAAACATCTCCATGAATTGCGTTGTCACGCATGTTTGCTTCCTCAATCTTTACTGAAGAGCTGATGACTCGGCTTTATTATCCAGCGAGAAATTTCATTATTTGGGTCTCAATTTGTGAGCCTTTCAGAATTTGACACCTTGTTCCATATGTCATTGACCTAGAGTGACCCTACATGTCATTGTGATAGCGGTGTCAAATTCTGAAAGGCTCACGAAGTGACAATACACATGCGAATTCACATAATGAGGCATCATATAAACTGAAAACTCCAAAGGTGGCCTCATGTTTCTCTCGGTGCTTCTTTTACTCGAGCAATGCAAGCTGCACTCTGGCGCTGTGATGCAGCACTCGAAACAGAAAAAAATTACTTCCTCTAGGAACACGTGTGGCAGCTCTGATGAGACGACGTTGTTAGCAAAAGATCCATGCCATATTTCTTTGCAACATAATGGATCTGGGCGAGAAGTTTGAATAATTTCTTTGTGCTGCTCTTGGATGCCAACCCAGGGAAGAACATGTGAACGGGAAACATTTTGTAAATTAGCTAGTAGGGTGAGTTCTCTCATTGCAGTGTCATAACAATTAAACTTTTCTCTGGCCTCTTGTGATCCAAATATTTGTATATTACCAGCACCTCTACGCCACGCTCTTCTTGTAAACATACAGGCCATACTACTAAATCGCGCTCTTGGTCTACTTGCACCATTCTGCTGCGGACAATCACTACAAGACATCTTCACATGTTGAGACATTATTTTAGTCTTATGGAGACATTTTCTATTGTCCTTATAGAGTCAATGTTTGTAAGTGTCCCTATATTTATTAAGACAACTTGTAATGGCGCAATATTATATCTTTACCTTCTATATGGCTAGAAATATATTGCAAAAATATGGTAATTTTGGAGCAATGGGTCTTCGAACTCAAGACCTCATACTACATTACGTAATACTCCACCCACTAGCTAACTCAACCTCACACCAATTGTTGCATATTTACTTAGTATAATTCTTATGAGTATGTCTCAATAGTCTAAACAGTGTCTCAAGATATTAAAGTGAATGTCTCAAACTATGCCTTTACGGGGGTAAGGTCAATTTTTAAGTGTCTCAAATATGTCCCTAATATTCTATATTGGCATTTTAAAATGACTTAAGAAAATGTCTCTATGGTTGAAAATGCCTCAAGTAGTGTCTCAACACATATGCCACTTTCTAAAGTGCCACAAGAAGTGTCTCTATAATACGTTAAGACATATTCATAAGAAAAAATTACAAAATGTCTATACAGAAGTGTCTCTACTTGAGGTTTATATATGTTGTAGTCAGTTTTCCATTCAAAAAGGTGCATGACAAGAGGGCTAGAGAAATACATCCGGTGCCGAATGAGCAGCCGGACTCTATGCGTGTTAGAATGTTTCGAACAGATTCTGCAAACCGCTCAAATATCTTGACATTTTTGCAGCTCAGGCACAGCTCGTCCTTGCTCAGGCTAATGAAATCTGAGACGGAAAACATGGCAAGACAAGTAATCAAACCTTGAGGGGAGGAATATGTTACCACTTGCGCGATCTCTCGCAAGGCCAGGGGCCATGGACCGCAGTTTGATATCGTAAAAGTTTAATGTTTTTTTTAGATTGTAGGATAGGTGAACTGTAGGTTGATATTACGGAAAGTCGAGATTTTTTTAAAAAAATGTCCATGTCATGAGATGGAATGCGGGAGTTTTGTTTGCGAGTTTTTTTTCACAGAAGTGGACCTTTTTGAAAAATATCCAAGGACCGTGGACCACTTGTTGATATAGTGAAAGTTTAAGAGCCTTATGTAAGATTGTTAGGACGGGTGGTATAATATGATGCCTTCGGTGCAAATTAATAGGGATTATGGACCATGGGTTGATATCCTAGAAAATTGAGGGTTTTTTAGAAAATGTTTGGGTCATGAGTTGGAGCGCAGGCTAATTTCACGAGAGTGTAAGGATCTTTTCAAAAAATGTCAGGGGACATGGACAGCAATTTGATCGTAAAAGTTTAAGGTTTTTTGTGAGATTGTTAGGATGGGTGAACAGTGTGTTGATATTACGGAAAATCGAGGTTTTTTTAAAAAAATATCCATGTCATGAGCTGGAGCGCGGGTTCATTTCATGGAAGTGGAAGGACATTTTGAAAAACATCCAAGGGCCATGGACCGCGGGTTGATATCGTAAAAATCTAAAAAAAATTAAAGATTGTTCGGACGGGTCATATAATCTGATCCGTTCGATACGGATTCAACGGCCGATGTTTTGCGGACGACGTGGCCGGCCTGGCTGGCCACCGAGGGGGGCTTTCATATATATATGATCCATTCGATGCGGATTCAATGACTGATGTTTTGCTGACGACGTGGCCGGCCTGGCTGGCCACCGAGCAGGGGGCTTTCATATGTAGAAATACTGGGAGCTATCAGCGGCAAAACCTTTGCTCAAGAAAAAAAAACAGCTACAAGGCAAAACAAAAATACCGATAATCGATAGTTCACTGTCTATTTAGGCTTACACGTAGAAATTGATGCTGTACTACTATGTGAGTACGTGTTTGCTAAGTTTCAGTGTACATTATGTGAGAACAATCCTATACAATATGGAAGGGGAAAATCGGGACGGAAGTTAAAGCTTTTAAATAACGCGTGGAGATGCACATGCCACAAGCATGTGTTTTTAAAGCATAGTCAACAAAAAAAAAATCATATTCATATAAAATATACAAAACAATATTTATCTATAACAAAGATGTACTTGGCAATGATCAAATTTTAGAAAATAGACTCAGTAATCAATAATAATATTTTTTGTCTCCTCCTTACAAATATGTAACACGCTATTTATCTAGCAACTATTCTGTAATATAAAAATAGATCTAGTAATGAACCATTAGCATCCGCTAATATTTAGTCAAAAAATAATCATATCATATTTCTATTACAACTAACTCAATCCACTAATGAATTTCTTCCTGCACTAATTAGCACGGATTATGATTTTCTCTCTCCCTCTCATAACTTGATCTACATGTAATTTCTCTCTTTCCTCTCTCTACCTCTCCTGACTCGATACTGTCACACCCGGTTTTAAAACAAAACCAAGTGCTACCTATATGTATGCCAGGATCAAGTTTCATACATATAGTGACATCATAAGTGAGTAACGGTAACAGTATCACGTAAAAGAATACAAGAGACTTACAATCTATCAGAGACACAGCAGATCCTGGAAACCAAGGCTCCAAAACTTCACAGGCAATCGACTGGGGGTTGCGTAGACCTAGCATCATCTTCAACATCTTCACATTACCTTTCTGAGCAGCAGTAAGCAAGGATGAGTACACTTATGGTTGGTACTCAGCAAGGCCACAAGAAATAACCAGAATATGATTTATTATCAACTTCAAATAAATTAATCATGAGAGGGTCCAGGCCGCTCTTGACCGTGAGCACGGCTGTTATAACAGTTTTTAACACTCTGCAGAGTTTGTACACTTTCCCCACAAGAAGCGTAGACCCAACCACGCTGTGCTGATCAGGCACGTATCACACTACCTTTGGTGTGATTGCATAGGGACGCTACGAGGCCTTTACAAAGATCCCTCAATTCACAGCAACCCGCTAAGGTTTCAAGCCATAGCAGAGCATAACCTTTTCTAATCGCCGAGTTTCTTACCAAAGCATACTCCCAAGAGATCCGGCTATACCCCATCCATGCTTCCCCTCTTGCCCTTTCGGTAAGGCCACTATAAATTAAGGTTTCTAATTAATTAGCCAAGACCAGAGCCCATTAGCGCTTGTGGTTGCACTGTTTTCCTGGGTGGTCACTCCATGTTCCAATTAGAATCATCATTATATTTAATAAAGCATAGATAGAAGGATGGTTAGGGACACTTGCTTTTCTGCAATAAAAATACCATGTACTGCTCAGAGTCTTCAAATTCTTCTTGTTGAAACTCTTTTCTTCAAAGCACCTGAATTGCGTTCCTTCTACTCGCAGCAACATCGGCACAAGCACACACTAACAAAGAGACAACAAGCACAACTAAGAACAATACACCAAACGAACAGAAAACAATAAAAGAACGCACAAAAAGGCGGGACTTGATGCTAAGGTCACGAGGGCTCAAGAAACGACGATAGCGACGATAAAGACGAAAAGACAACTATCGTAACATTTATGTTATGAGAGCACAAGAGACTATACGCTTCGTTTATTTTAGTTTAATAAAAGCAATATAAAGGATATTCCAGGAAATTCCCTAAATTGGAATTATGTCATATTAGAGTTTATTTTACAAAACCGAGATAAGACTAAGTCAATTTTTATACATCTAAATGTTCATGTATGAATTAGACCAATTAAACACTTAAATAGAAATAAAACATGTGTGAACATCTAACGTATAACTTCATGATTCGTGTTCGACTAATCACATTATTATTGAAAAGACATTGGCTTTGAGTATTAACCATATTAACAATAATTATGAAAACCGATGTTTAACTCTAAATAGCTTTTAATTAGTTACATAGCAATTAATCAAATTAACTTGCCGAGATATAACCTAATTAACTTTTAATTAGAAAACTGGTGAATAAGTAGTTAATCACATTAACATTTAATATATACTAGAAATAACAAACAAGGTTATCATTGTTGCTAATGTATGACTTGGATCGATACGAAACTAACGCAACAAAGATGAAGTTAAGCAGAGCTAACGATGGAAGGGTGACTTGCATCTACAGCTTAAAGAGGGATATCTGGTAAAGGTTCACGTGAGACACAAAAGATAGAAGTGATCTAAAGAATAGATTTCGGATGGCTGTTCCAAAGGACATGTGCTCGTATTATAGCTAGATGATGGATAAAAGATATCATTAAATGCTCCTCACGTAAGCATGATGGCAACTGATCATCACCTGCATGGTTTCTGTACGAGAGCTAGCACGGCGCGGATCTCCTGATGGATATGATTACGGGATGCAAGGGACGCATGTTAGATGCAAGAAGGAAAGAGACATAAGAAACGACGATGGTCTCACCTACGGCAACCGGCGACCGAAACCACGATGAGCAGAGATCAACACGATTACTGCAGCTCGGCCTTTGGGGCTTGATGTGGACGTGCTCTCATCGACAGTAGATTCATGGCGCTCAGAGCGAAGCTCCAGGTCGGCCATGCATGGCTGGGTGCAGGGGCGACTCTCGGCACGACGGCTTCCGTGACGATGAATCGGGCGACCGGAGCTTGCGGGGGCGCTCGGCTCCAATGCTGCGCGCGGAGAGGAGGGAGGCGACGAGCAGGCCACATGTGCACGCGAAGGATCAAGGCTTCGCTATTTCTAGGGGTGGGGGCACGGCCTTGGCGTGACGCTCACGCCCAAAACGGCGGCGGCGCCCTGCCGTGCAGCATAGAGCTGCGAGGCAGCAAGTGGGCCGGATGGGCCAAAAGATATTAGGGTTTAATTGTTTTGGAAAAACATTTCCTGGTTTAAGATAAATCCAGCATAATCTAGATAAATCTTTTGAACCAGGAAAATATCCCAAAAACTCTAAAAATATCAGAGATAGAGATGGATATGAGGAACCAAATTAAAATATTTGGAGCTCGTGAAAAGATTTCTAGAAGCTTTGAGATAGAGGATTTAGCTCTAGGAGGAAATAGGAGTAAATTCTAGAGAAGATCTGAAAAGAATCCAGAGGAACCTAATTGATATCTGAGAGGATTTGGGACGCTAAACACTAAACGTTGAAGACACACCAAAGCAAGGACACAACAACCGCTCTTAAGGCCTATGTTGTTTTAATTTATTCAAGACACACTAATTTTCATATTCTAAATTCCCTGTAATAAAATATAAATCTTGGAAAATTTTAGAAATTCTCAAATTCTTTAGATTGTTTAGTGTAATCTATTCACATCCCAAAATATGAAATTTTGGGGTGTGACAGATACACATGTAATTCTCTCTCTCTCTCCTAGTTTGATCCGCCATTGTCCTCTCTCCCTGTCGTAACTGGATACGCTCGTAATCTAACTCTCTCTCTCACACACACCCTTAGCCTGGCCTGGCGTGATGCGGGATTGCGGGCGAGATGCACGGCGATCATTCAATTTTTGCCGTGCTGAGTAAGGAGTGCAGGAGGTATGGGCCCACTGGGTATGGGTAAAGAGTTACGGTGGAAAAAAATCAGATGCATCCGCTGCTTTTTCACGGGGAAACCACGACGAGATCGTTCTCCCCCCTCCCTTTTCGTCTTCGTACCACCTGCTGTGTGGGCCCAAAAAGATGTTTAGTGAGGTGAGGGTAGAATTAAAGTTGTGTAGGATTTGACATAAAAAAACTCTGAAGAAGTTATGGGCAGCATCCATACAGGGTGAGTACGCAGCATCATCAACCACACCTTTCGTCGAGAAGCAGATAAGGGAAATAGATTGTTAGTCTAGAGCTATTTTTTGAAAATAGAAAAAGTTCCAGAGTCTCTGCAACCACATGTAGCCTAGTATTCTTAGCTTAATATCCGATTACAAAATAGGAAAATGAGTATGCAAACGACCATAAAAAATCAAAAGCTGATCACTCTAGAGCTTGATTACATGTTATTACAAATATAAAGACTGACCAAAAACTGATGACCAACATTTAAAAACACACATCCACGCACGGGCCACGGCTATCCATCACACTGCTAGCAGTTCTGTACCTGCTGGTCATTTGGGCAGCGGGACAACGCTACTATATATGGCCGAAGCCTCCTTTGTCGACGCCCGCTTCTACCCAAGTTTGCCTCTTCACTTATCCACATCAAAGACGATAGCACCATGCTTGGTGGCCCACCCGATCCTGTACTGTGTCACCTTTGGCTGGCGTAAGAAACAATTGTGTGACCTCGATCTTACTGTCTCCCCGGCTTGTTGCATGCTAACATCTATACGTTCTACATCATCATTGTCTCCAATTCTCTCGATTGCAAAATTTGCCTGCAGCGGCAGCTCGTCATCCACATAATGAGGCAGCACATGAACTTTCAGTGTCAGCTGTGAAGGTGGCCTCCTTTTTCTCTCGACGCTTCTTCTACTTGAGCAACGCAAGTTGTACTCTGGCGATGAGATGTAGCAATCGAAACGAAAATAAATTACTTCCTCTGGGAATACATGTGATAGCTCTGACGAGATGACATTGTTATTAGCACAAAATCCATGCCCTTTTGGTTTGCAACATAATGGATCTGGGCGAACACCTTGAGTATCATTTTTATGTTCCTCTTGAATGCCAACCCAGGGAGGACCATGTGAATGGGAAACGTCTTGTAAATTACTATCTAGTAGGGTGAGTTCTCCCACTGCAGTGTCAGCTACAATGTTGAACTGCGATGTCAATGACTGCAAGCAATTGATAACAAGCCCAGCTATGTCTGTGCTTTCAGAGAGTCTTAGCAGTAAAACAAGTTTGAAACTCTTCTCGGGCCTCTTGGCATCCGAATACATGTATCCTACCCGCGCCTCTAGGCCACGCTCTTCTTCTAAAGGCGCAGGCCATGCAAAAAAAAGGCGCACTTGGTCTGCTTGCACCATTATATGGAAGAGAGTTTCCCATTCAAAGAGGTGTCTGACGAGAGGGCTAGGAAAATGCATCCATCGCCGGAGTGAGCAGCCGGACTCGACGCGTGTTAGAATGCTCCGAGCAGAGTCTGCAAACTGCTCGAATCTCTCCACGTCGTCACAACTCAAGCACAACTCGCCCTTGGTCCTGCCAATGAAAGATGAGACGGAAAACATGGAAGGACGAGTAACCAACGACCCATGAGGGAACTTGCAACCTGTGACCGCTGGCACGATCTCTTGCTGACCTTGTGGTGCCTGCCGCTTCTTGTGCCTGCTGCTGAGCTGACATGTGGCCCGGAAGAAGTCACGCTTCAACTCGAACCTGTCACGACGCAGAGAGTCCTCTGTGATTGGCATCTTGGCGGTCCTCTCCAGCATGAACTCCACGTCATGGACTGCCTTGTTGAGCCTCTCCAGGTACTGCCCTTGGGACGCCTTCTCCTTGCGCTTGCCCAGCACGGAGGAGACAGTTCTGCTCATGGCCTCCTGAACAGCAGCTGCACCCACCGCTTGCGCCACCACCGCCATGAAGCCCCCCATGTTTATATTGGGGACTCAGTTGATCTGCCTGCTATATATGATCTGATGAGATCGAGAAAATAATTAAATACTAGCTTGGGGTGCTTGAGGAGGTTACTGATGAATTGCAGTGTGCATGATCGATCGTCCTTACCTTAGTTGTTTTCGTCCTGCATGCTGCTAGCCACGGGCAGCTCCGATCCAACTGCTGATGACAGACACA
>CM014271.1:83814316-83828645 GCA_004135705.1 Alloteropsis semialata | reverse complement strand
CCGACAACATTCAAGGCAAACCACCCGGGTACAAAGCCTCAACAAGAGCATCAGCTCTTCTCAAGGCTCGGGGGCTACACCCGGCGGGTGCGCTCGCGCGCCCCCACCGGAAAAATTGCAACTTACCATATCCACGCCACCATTCATCCTGGGCGCGAGTCTTCGTCTCCCCCCCAGGCTCGGGGGCTACTGACGAGGGTCCGAATTAGGGGTACCCAATTGAACCCTAAATCCGCGGGCCCACGATAATCCACCCCTCAAAAAGCAAAAACCAAAGACCAAAAACAAGGCAAACTCCCCATACCCCGACTACCTGGAACGCCCGAGTGGTCCTCCGATTCGCCCGACGTGTCCTCCGTCCCCGAGTGGCTCCCCGGTTCGCCCGAGGAGTTTTCCGCCCCCGAGTGGTCTCCGACTCCTCGGGTGAAACTACCCGGCCACGCCCCGGCCCATCCTGCGCCGTACCCACTTGGTACTCGCCGCGTCAGAGCATGATGGGCGTCCGTCCTTCGCCACGGCAGCCACAGTGACGCCCGTCTCGTCCGAACAGGAGCGCTACAGTCTTGGGAGGAGTGCATGTGCAACACCGGGCGCCCAAGTACAACCCCAGGCATCCACCGACGACACCTGGAACCCAAGCAGGACACCTGGAGCGCCCGAGGATCTCGAGCAAGTCAACCACGACCCGGAGACTACCCGGGAGCTTACCCGGGAAGGCGTCGACTCCAACCACCCGGGACGTACGATCCCGGGTCCGGCGGGGCGCCCACTCCGTCAACACCTGCTCCCGGTACGGCCCGGCGGACGGCGCTGGATGAAGCTCCCAGGGGCAGTAATTCTCTGTGTAATTTTCCCCTTTCTTACCCCCCGCTCCCTTCTCCCCTTGAGGCTATAAAAGGGGACAAGGGGACATCAGTGGGGGACAATTGGAACTGGATTCGAACACTAGTCGAACACTCGAACACCACACACAACACGCTCACCCACACCGTTCAGGGACTTGGGACCCTCTCCCTCTCCCGACTAGTTTGTACACCCCTACTACAGACTTGGACTTGAGAACACCGGCACTCACTGGACGTAGGGTATTACTCTCCGGAGGCCCGAACCAGTCTAAAACCCCTTGTCTCTCGAGTCACCATCCGGATCCTGACACGCGATCGTAGGAAATTTACTTGTTGGCGGTAGAGAACCCCGACACTAATGAAGCCAGCGCTAAGGAGCTTTTTGAGCTCTTCGCCGATGGCTTTGTACTTGTCGTCGTCGTAACGTTGGAGCCTCTGTTTGACGGGTCGAGCGCCAGGCTTGATGTCAAGTTTGTGCTCGGCGACTTCCCTTGGAATCCCCGGCATGTCCGAGGGTTTCCATGCAAACACATCGAGGTTTGCGCGAAGAAAGTCGACGAGCGCGCTTTCCTATTTAGGATCGAGCTCCTTGACGTCCTTGGCCGGCTCGAAGGAGCACGCAGCACGCTTGGAGGTCTCGGGGATATCCGGGTCCCTGGGTGAAGGCTCAGCGGCGAGCCTCTTGGACTGGACGAGCGCCTCCGCGAATTGGAAGCACTCGGTTTCACAGGCGAACGCATGCTCAAATGAAGTCCCCACGGTGATGACGCCTTTGGGTCCGGGGATCTTCAATTTGAGGTACGTGTAGTTCGGGACAGCCATGAACTTTGCGTATGCAGGCCTCCCGAGGATGGCGTGATACGTCCCAGGAAATCCCACCACTTCGAAAGTGAGGGTTTCTCTGCGGAAGTTCCGTGGTGTCCCGAACGTGACGGGCAGGTCGATCTGCCCGAGCGGTATTGCGTCCACCCCGGGGACGACCCCATGGAATGGCGCCGCGGATGGCCGAAGCTGGGAGCGCGAGATCCCCATCTCATCGAGAGTGTCGGCGTAGAGGATGTTGATGCCGCTCCCGCCGTCCATCAACACCTTGTGGACGCGTTTTGTCCCGAAGAGCGGAGCAACCACGAACGGGTACCTTCCGGGTTGTGGGACATGGTCGGGATGATCGGAGCGATCAAAGGTGATCGGGGCCTCGGACCATCTTAGGTAGGAGGGTACCACGGGCTCCGTGTGGAAAACTTCTCGTCGGATCAACTTCTCATCGCGCTTCGAGGGGCAGGCTGCCGACCCTCCAACGATCATCAGGACCGCGCCGTCCTCCCTGGGGTAACCGTCGTCGTCGTTCGGTCCTCCGGCCCCGTCTCGGTTCTCGTATGGTTTCTTCTTCAGGGTGCCGGCGAGGAAGCTCTTCATGAGTTTGCAGTCCTTCAGGGCGTGCTTGACAGGGCCCTCGTGGTTGGTGCAGGGCGCCTCGAGAAGCTTCTCGAAGTGGTCCCTTGGCGCCGGGTTCCCTTTGGGTTTTGTGGCCTTCCGCTCGGCCACTGCTACCATGCGACCATCGCGCCTCCGCTTGTCCTTCCTTTTCTTCTTGTCGGGTCGGGCGGAGGTGCCCTCGGCCAACCGCCTCCGACTGCTTGCCCTTGCCCTGAGGCCGATCAAGGGTTGCAGCGACGGCGTCCTCCCCATCGGCGTAGTCAGTGGCGATGTCGAGGAGCTCCCGGATGGTTCGTGGCTTCCTGCGCCCTAACTCATGGATGAGGGTCGCGCAGGTGGTTCCGAACCGGAACGCGGAGACGACGTCGGTGTCGGCAGTGTTTGGCAGCTCGGTGCAGCGCTTGGAGAAGCGCTTGATGTAGTCGCGCAGGGTCTCGTCCTCTGCCTGGAGGCAGTTGCGGAGGTCCCAGGGGTTCCCGGGACGAGTGTAGGTGCCCTGGAAGTTGCCAATAAAGGCATCACGCAACTGCGCCCAGCTGTCGATCTTGCCCGCAGGGAGGTGCTCCAGCCATGTCCGGGCCGAGTCGGCGAGGTAGAGGGGGAGGCTTTTGATGATGAAGTAGTCGTCTTGCGCTCCCCCCGCATGGCACGCGAGCCGGTAGTCCTCCAGCCAGACGCTGGGGTTTGTGTCTCCGTCGTACTTGGGCACCGTGGTGGGAGCTCGGAAGCGCGGAGGGACCTGAGCGCCGAGGACGCGGGTCCAAAGGCACGCGGCCCCCTGGGGTCGGGTGACGCACTCCTGCTCCGGTCCTCGCCGCTGTCGTAGCGGCCCCCGCGCCGCCTGTTGTAGGCTCGGCGTGGGCGGTGCTGACGGTGCTCGTCCCGTCGCCTAGCGCCTCCGTCGGTCGTGGCCCCGTGATGATGTACGGAATGATCGGGCTCCCAGGGAGCTCGCTGGCGAGAGGCGGAGCTTTCCGCCTGTTGGACTGCTGCGGTTTCCAGGAGCGCGCGGAGCTGCTGATGGAACCTTCGATCTTCGGGCGCCGCTGGTTCAGGGTGCTCACGGAGTAGGACAGCAGCCGCTGCAAGGTTCTGGGACGCCCGGTTGAAGACCGGCGCGTCGTTGGCGTTGCCACCGTCGTTGACGATGCGCTGTTGCACGTCCCGGGCTCGTGCGCGGGCGGCTCCTCCGTCCGCGTTTCTCCCGAGCTCGCGGTTGAGCTGCTGGCGTTCTGCCTCGATCTGACGCCGGGCCTCATCGAGCTCCTGTAGCCTGACCCGCCGGGCATCGTCCGCCGGGGCGTTGGGCGGTGGTGCCGCAGGGGCGTTGGCAGGCGGAGCTGCAGGGGCTCGGGCAGGCGGAGCCGCAGGGGCATTGGCAGGTGGCGCCGCGGGGGCGCCGTCCCTCGTCGAACTGCTGGCAGACTGCACATCCCCATCGGGGGTGTGACACATGAAGCATTCCCGAGAAGGGTCGAAGTTCGGCGGAACCCAAGTCAACCGCGGGTGCGGTCTTTGCTCGCTCACCGTGCTTTTGGCAGTTGGCAAGACGCAGGGGTTCGACTCCGTCGGTGCCGGGGTGGCCGCCGGGTCGCTCGGCAGGCCTGGCTGCCCCTCCGGGTACATGGCGTTGTAGCAGTCGATGAACTCGTCCCAGGGGAGCTGCTCCTGCCCTCCAACCTGGAGGGCGAGGTTGGTGATCATGTAGGAGACATTGCGGAAGCGTTCCTGGGACGGGCTCCGTCCCAGGGCGGCCGCGAGGTCCCCACCGAGCAGGTCGAAGACGTAAGCGGCGGCTCCCGCCATGGCGTGGGAGGGCTTGGGCCCCTCGTCGTGGAACGTCTTGTCGTCGTCGCGGGCAAGCTTGGGGCGCACGAAAGTTGCCCCGATGATAGGCTCCACCGACTTACCGAAGACGAAGTCGAGGGAGCCGAACCGCAGGTGATCGCCGGGCGCCAGCGAGGCGCCACTGTGGGCCATCCGGGCCCTGGTGAAGTGTCGTGACACGCGAAAAGCCCCTACCTGGCGCGCCAACTGTCGGGGTTCTCTACCGCCGGCAAGTAAATTTCTACGATCGCGCGTCGGGGCCCGGATGGTGACTCAAGAGACAGGGGGTTTAGACTGGTTCGGGCCTCCGGAGAGTAATACCCTACGTCCAGTGTGTGCCGATGTTCTTAAGTCCAAGTCTGTAGTAGGGGGTACAAACTGGTCGGGAGAGGGAGAGGGTCCCAAGTCCCTGTGCTGTGCGAGTGGGCGTGCTGTGCCCGAATGTTCGACTGATGTCCGTCTCTCCCCCCACTGGTGTCCCCTTGTCCCCTTTTATAGCCTTAAGGAGAGAAGGGAGTGGGGGGTAAGAAAGAAGAAAATTACATGGGGAGTTACTGCCCCCGAGGCCTTTAGCTGGCGTCGCGCGCCGAGCCGTACAGGGAGCAGGTGTTGACGGAGTGGGCGTCCCGCCGGACCCGGGATCGTACATCCCGGGTGGTTGGTGTAGATGTCTTCTCGGGTAAGCTCCCGGGTAGTTCCCGGGTCGTGGTTGACTCGCTCGAGGCCTTCGGGTACTCCAGGTGTCCTCTTCGGGTTCCAGGTGTCGTCCATGGGCGCCTGGGGTCGTCCTTGGGCGCCCGGTGTTGCGCATGCGTTCCTCTCAGGACTGTAGCGTTCCTGTTCGGACGAGACGGGTGCCACTGTGGCTGCCGTGGCGAAGGACGGACGCCCATCATGCTCTGACGCGGCGGGTACCAAGTGGGTACGGCGCCGGATGGGCCGGGACGTGGCCGGGTAGTTTTACCCGGAGAGCCTGAGACTCCTCGGAGGCGGAGAACTCCCCGGGCGAATCGGAGAGCTCTTCGGGGGCGGAGAACTCCTCGGGCGAGCCGCGAAGCCACTCGGAGGCGGAGAACTCCTCGGGCGAATCGGAGAACCACTCGGAGGCGGAGATCTCCTCGGGCGAATCAGAGACTCGTCGGACGGCCTCCGAGTCGTCGGGGTATGGGGAGTTCGCTTTGCATTGGATCTTCGGCTTTTGCTTTTGAGGGGTGGATTATTGTGAGGACCCGGATTAAGGACTTGATTGGGTACCCCTAATTCAGACCCTCGTCACTGGATGCTTGATCCGACTTGGATGAGTTCTTGTTCTAGTGCTCGTTCCCTGGATCGCAGATTCTCAAGTTCTAAGTTGATGGAAGCGGGGAGCGCCGATAAATCTTCGACCAGTTTTGTCGATTCTGCAGTTTAAGCTCGTTTTTCATCTCTGGCCTTGATCAGGTCTTGCTGGGAGGTCCGATTCGTGATCCGGCGGCTGGCTTGCATCACTGGGAAGGAATGACCTTCTATATAGGCCACCGGTATCAATGCCTCCTCCAAGTCCAATGGAAGCTGACCTCGCAGAGTCTTGACGATCTGACGAATCGGCTCTGCATTCTGGACAAGATCGATGATATTTTGATGAAGGAATGCAGATATGTCAAGCAGTTTCGCCTTCACCTCGTCAGATAGCAAGCCTGGCCTAGAATTGATTTCTTCTTCTCCTATTATCGGCCGATCGAAGTTAATCGATGTGGTCTGGCTTGATTGGGGGGGTATCTTGAGCCTGTCGACAAGGAAATGCTCAGATACGATATCAAAAGAAGCCGATATGAGTGCGTCAAGCTAGGATACTTACTTGCTTCTAGGCCGATTCCTGCTTGGGTCCAGGTTGGGAGATTTCGATGTTGCCGCCTTGGATCTCTCTTTGTGCAATCTCCAAATCCATCAAGACATGCTGAATAATGTGCTAGAAGAGGAAGGATAAGGGCAAGCCGACTATCAATTATTAAAGAAAATCGGCCGATGATTACCGTTGCTTCTGTAGAATCAGGTGATCGAATCTGTGGAGGAGTTATTGGACGATCTTCTTCAAGACCCTGGCCTGATTGTGCTTGTTCTTCTTGAGGTAGTGGGCTTGATTGACGAGGCGAGCCAGTTATAGTCCTCTCAGATGAAGGCGAATGAACCGATTGTGCTTGGACGGGGCTTGATTGCATTTGAATTGGGCTTGATGATCTCTGTGGGTCCGATCCTGAAGCCTCCTTAGCCGATGAGCTTGAAAGCGTTGTCGGGCTTGGCTGATGCGAAGATTGTCCGATGATCTGGGTCTGCAAAAAGAGGATTAATTTCGATGAAGAAAGTAATCGGGTTTGATGAATTCTTAAATTTACCGGAGCAATCTTCTGGCGCTTGAGAGTTTTGGAGGACGTCGGCTTCTTCCTTTTCCTGCTGTCATCGAGAATCGACAGGAGCTTGCCGATGGTGGGGGAATCGCAGCCGATCCACGGATCTGGCGAGATGTTGCTATAGACGACTTGCTTCCCGGATCGAGTTACCGTTGGAGGAGAGCGATCGACATCCTGACGAAAAGAAAGATTGTTTGATAAACTGAAATAATGCAAAGAAAGAAGCAAGTTCACGGATATTACCTCTGGTTTACCCTTGAAGGTGGGGTGCAGCTTCCGGACATAAGTCTTGCAGGCGATGCAGAATAGATGTTGACGCCATTCGGCCCACCATGTATTGAAAGTCCGATGAGCTACAAGGCCGATTGCAAAAGTATCCAAGTTTGTTTGGTCAATGGGAGGCTCGAGATTGAGGAGCCGATCCCATTCAATGCTTGTGTCAATCTTTCCCCTTGGATAGATTTGATCGGCCAGGACCAAATGAGGGGGAAGTTGGCCGATGCCAAACTGACGGGCGGCCAGATTTGGATGATAATACTCATAGGTCGATTGCCCTTGCTTGCTCAAGCTAAGGCCGATTGGGAGGAATTGGGCATTGATACAAGTCCGGAAGATGGCGAGGGCTTCTGAATCTGTCTCCACAATCATGCCGAACTTGAATTTGTAGGACAGCTCATATTCGTCAGCATCGTCATACAAGAACCAGAGCGCCTTGTCGTCAGCAATACCTCTATAGAGAAGTGCGAAATACTTGGACGATTCTTTGGCCGACAGCTTATCGGCAGGGAAACCCATGGCAGCTTCACCAAGCGAAGTGCATCGGCGCAAGGTGACCTCTTCTGATTCAGGTCTGCTCTCTGGGAACTTATGTTTCTGGATATTTACTTTGAGGATCTTGCTCAAATGTAGCATCAGCCACATCTGGATGAACCACCATGGCCCGCCGAGATTGGTGTCGGATTTATGAGCCCGGCAGTCCATACAGGGTAGTCCGCGTGGTCGATTTGTTGAGGGACAGATCGAGGATCAGAAGTCGATGGTAACACAAGACGCAAGGATTGAACAGGTTCGGGCCGCCAAGATGACGTAATACCCTACGTCCTGTGTTGGGTGTTTATATTGCTGTGTATGAAGTTCCTGAAGGATCTCCGTAGTTGGGTTCTGTCCTAGGTTGAATGATTGCTCGTGTTTTGGAGGGGGTCCCAAGGCACCTTATATAGTCCGGTTGCCTTGAGTTACAAGTCGGCTAGAGATCATAACCTACCCGAAATACAAGGATGCAATCCTATAACGATTACAGATATCTTTCCCTATAATTCTGGCTAGTTTATCTTGATCTCCGAGCTTCTTGCGGGATACGCCGTCTTGTTTCTTGCTGGCGCCGTCGCGCCCATCCGGCTCGTCCGACTGGTGGGCCTCCCAAGTGGTGGGCCACCCAGTTTGACAAACCGGCCCAATAGCACTCGGATTGGGCCGCCCCTTACTGGTTGGGCCAATCCGCCCTCTGGGTACCCATGGGGGTCCACCCCTGACAAGCCCCCGAGTAGTACGTGGTTGAGAGACAAGTCGGCGAGGTCGTGCCACCTGATGAGCTTCAAGCTTGCTGCAGTTGGAAATAAAACCGCGTGATACTGGAGAGAAAAGAGAGCCGTTTCCCAACGGATGCATCGCGACGTGCGTCCGTTGGCCGTAGCCCCCGAGTCTTGAAGCGATTCCGTAGGAATCGGTCCAAGGGTTAGTAGCCTTGTTCTTGGTTGCCAGACAATCAACGGATGCGCCGCGAGGTGCGTCCGTTGGCCGTAGCCCCCGAGCCTTGAAGCGATTCCGAAGGAATCGGTCCAAGGGTTAGTCGAGGAGCATCTGACTGAATCATCCAGCGTTAATTTCGGCGTCCAGCCCCCGAGCGTGAGGTCCGGCGGAGCCTGCAGGGCACGCCGAGTAGTCGTACCGGCGCCAGCCCCGAGTGGAAGGACTCGTCGAGCGGGCGCGATGTGTAGCTGCCTCGGTGCCAGCCCCCGAGCGTTAGGGCTGGGCACGCCGAGTGGTCGTCCCGGCGCCAGCCCCCGAGCGTGAGGGCTGAGCACGCCAAGTGGTCGTCCCGGCGCCAGCCCCCGAGCGTGAGGGCTGAGCACGCCGAGTGGTCGTCCCGGCGCCAGCCCCCGAGCGTGAGGGCTGAGCACGTCGAGTGGTCGTCCATACCCTGCAACAAAGCACAAATTCGAGAGGGGAAAGTACTCGGTGATATGTAATGTTAATAAACTCCGCTTCCTGCTTTCAAGTCTTTTAATTTCTCCGGGCTGTTAGCCTGTTACGTTTATGCACCTGATCCCCGATAGCCATAGTCCGTAGCGCAGGGAGCTGGGCCGCATGCACGCGTAGAAGCGTAGGCGTATGAAAGAATCTAGGTTTCACGGATTAAAGCGTGTGCTACCCGGATACTTTAGCGACTCGTACAAAAGCTCACAGAATTGATGAAGCTAATTGATTAATACTCAGCTTGGCGAACGGTTCGAATCCTGGAGGATTCCTTTTTCGTCAGATATGCCAAAGAGAAGGCAGGCAGTGAGGTGTCGTTTCTGATATGCGGCATCAGTAACAGTGTTCCCGTGATCACACAGGATGCTCCCGTGGTCGAACGAAGCCAAAGGCGATAAGGGTGACCTGTGCAATTTGGGCAGAAGGAGGGACGCGTGGCTCGGAGCTCGGGCGCCTGTCATCGTGGAGGAAGTCTCTCGTCCTCGGCGATCCGGGGCTATAAATACCCACCGGGGAGCCAGAGCTGCCACCCAGGAGCGAGTATGTATAGGACCCTTGTAGTGAATATGCTGGAGGCTCATTACTGGGTTCATCCACCGGGGAAAGTTCATGGAGTCTCCAGGGTATGGTGCTAGAAGAGTGCTTGCGAAGATCCTGAGGTGCTGATCAGCGTCTGAATGCTGTCCCGTTCACCCCCGCATTCCCATGTGACGAGGGCCATGTAGGGTGAAATGCTTTGTAGAGCAAGGGATACCGGGGGCATTTGCTGACAACCCTCTATTGGTGTTGTCCCGTCGACGGCTGCAGTGGTGCTACAAGAGAGCTTGCGAGGAGCTCATGTGGGCCAAGCTTGTTTCGGATGTGGCACTAGGCGCAGGGACGAGTGCCCCAGGCCGTCATCTTGACGGCTGATGTGTTTGACCTTTGTAACCGGCGTACGACCGGCTTTGTTGTAACTGTATAATCTGCAAAAGGATTATATTCTTTGACTGTCGTAACAGCGTCAGCCGCCAAGTGTTTCGGAGCTGATCGAGCCCGAGAGGCACGCTGTTTTTGATGTGGCGCCAGTGCCTGAGTCCGAATGCCGGTCGAACCTTTAGCGGTACGCCTTTTGTTCTGCAGTGTTGGCTTCCGAGTGGCTCAGAACCAATCGAGCCCGTGAGGCATACTGTCTTGGATGTGGCGCCAGCCCCCAAGTGCGAGTGTCGTTAGAGCCTTAGCGGCTCGCCACTTGGCTTGCAGTGTTGGCTCCCGAGTGGTTCGGGGCCAATCGAGCCCGAGAGACTCACTGACTTTAATGCGGCGCCAGCCCCCGAGTGCGAGTGCTATTAGGGCCTTAGCGGCACGCCACTTGGCTTGCAGTGTTGGCTCCCGAGTGGTTCGGGGCCAATCGAGCCCGAGAGGCTCACTGACTTTAATGCGGCGCTAGCCCCCGAGTGCGAGTGCTGTTAGAGCCTTAGCGGCACGCCACTTGGCTTGCAGTGTTGGCTTCCGAGTGGTTCGGAGCCAATTCGAGCCCGAGAGGCTCACTGACTTTAATGCGGCGCCAGCCCCCGAGTGCGAGTGCTGTTAGAGCCTTAGCGGCACGCCACTTGGCTTGCAGTGTTGGCTCCCGAGTGGTTCGGGGCCAATCGAGCCCGAGGGGCACACTGACTTTAATGCGGCGCCAGCCCCCGAGTCCGAGTGCTGGTCGAGCCTTAGCGGCACGCCGAGTTCTTTGTCCTGCCCGAGTGCTCGGGCCCCTTTTTTACCGTTGACGCCCGGCGTGTAACGGAAGGCGGAAACGTCCAACGGCTCTTTTTACCGTTTCGCCCGCATCCGTTAATCGCGCCATCTCGCGGTAATTTCGGGCATCGAGGCACGCTATAAAGGGCGAGGGTTAGGTCCGGAGGAAAAATCTCCCCGTTTCCAGATCCATTCTCCCCTTTCGTCGTTCTTCATTCCGCCGCCACCAGAGCTCATTCTGCTCGTAGATCCGTTCCGCGGTCTTAGCCACCACGGGGAGTGTAGTCTCGTTGATGCGAACGAAGACCCCTGCTGCTTAGATCCATGGCACCCAAGAGGAAGGTCACCGGCGTCCCCAAGTCTGACAAGATCTCCTCCCCCGCCGTTGCATGGGCGTGGGGGAAGGTGACCACGGAGATGCTGGAAGAGATGGTGGAGCGGAGCATCCTCCCGTCTCAGGCCGTGGCGGAGTGGCGGCCGAGCGCCGGGGAGGCATTCCCGTCGGAGAACTCCGGCGAGCTGGTCCTGTTCAAGCCGTTCTTTGAGGCGGGACTTGGCTTGCCGATGGGGGCCTTCTTCCGAGGTTTGCTTCACTTCTATGGGATCGAGGCCATCAACCTCAACCCCAACTCCATCATGGCGATTTCTGTCTTTATTCATCTCTGTGAGGCCTATCCGGGGATCTCTCCCCATTTCGACCTGTGGAGATACTTGTACTGGCTGAAGCCCCAGCCAAGCGAGGAAAAGATGGTGGTAGTAGGAGGCACCGGGTTCATGCTGCGTCAAGGGCGGAAGGATGAAAACTTCGACATCGCCCTCAACACCTCTAACAAGGGCTGGAAAGCCGAGTGGTTCTACGTTGGGAACCATGCGCCGGCGATCCCCTGCCATACTGGAGAGCGGCCGAAGATCAGGGACTGCTGGAACGATCTCCCTGATGCTTCCCAGATGCCGGAGGTGGATGAGCTCCTTGCGATGATCAAGGAGCTTAAGGATCGAGGCCTGACAGCGGTCGGCGTCGCCTGCAACTTTAGCAGGCGGCTGGTTCAGCCGATCCAGGAGCGGAAGCACCCGGGCTACGAGTACTCGGGCCGGGATGATCCTACCCGAGGTGCCATCCGAACCGTAGGCAAGGGGGAGATGAAAATCGCGCGTGGGCGGATTCTTCCTCGGCCACGTGTCGGAGAAGCACCAGCCGCGGCCCTTTTCCTTGAAGAGGCCTGCTCCACCGGTGAGTTCTGTTCCGAGTGCTTTTTGAATGTTCATCTTGATGCAATTTTTTGATTTTTGATGTAGTCGTCCGTTGGCCGTCTGATTTTGCGATTTCTCTGGCGCAGGATCGGGTCTTCGAGTACTTCTCCGCTGCTCCCCACTCCCAGAAGACTTCCCGAGAAAGGTGTTGCTGGAAGAGGCGCCTCCGGTTGATCAGGGCGACACTCTGGCAGAGAAGGCGGTTGATCCGCCTGCTCCTCATATATGGGCGCCCAGCGATACGGAGGGCACCCTGAGTCCTTCAGACGAGGAAGTGGTGGAGGACCGTCCGAGGAAGCACCGGGCGACTGTGGCGAAAGTGAGGACTCGCAGGGCTGGCGTTTCCAAGCTGGCGGCGTCCGGTGAGGGCCAGGCGGCCGACGATGACTCAGCGACGTTGTCTGATGAAGCGCCCTCCGTTCGAGATGTAGTGGCGCGGACACCGCCACCGCCTCCCAAGCGGAGGCGCACGAAGAAGGTTACGGCGAAGAAGTCGGACGCGCAGCCGGTTCAGCGGCCGGCTGCAGGTTCGGACGCTGACGTTGACGAGCCGGGAAATCCTTCCCCGGCCGTCATGGACGATGGAGAGAAGGACGAGACGATGTCCGACGCCGTGTTCCAGGAGCAGGAACACGCTCGGGCCATGGGTGTCTCGGTGGAGGAGAGGCGGCGCATGATGGCCGAGACGATTGTGCAGGCCGCCGCGGACGCGAGGCCGGTTTCCGATTTGGGGACCAGGCCGATCCTAATGACGGCCTCGGCGCAGCGGCGTCCCAAGCTTCCTATCTTCCGGCCCCGAGTCGCGGTAGTGAAGAGCACTCGGTAAGTATCCATTCTTACGCTCGTTAGCTGTGTGCATAGCTGTGTCCGAGTTCTTTGTTTTCACTGCCGAGTGCTTTTTTCAGCAAAGCCTCTGATCTTGACGGTGAAGCGGCCAGCGGGAAGGCTCCGTCGCCTGATGTCCCGCAAGGTCCGAGTTCTCCTCCGGCCGCACCTGTTGGCTAGTCATCCTCAGGTGCTACGCCTACGGTGACGAACTTGGCCGAGGGGTCGGCATCGGCGCAACCGGAGGCGGTACCAGCCAGGCGTGACCCGGAGGTGATCATGGGGACGCCGGCGGCCGACGATGTGCAGGGCGGTGGAGGTGATACGGCGATCCCTCCAAGTGGCGGTGCTGGGGACCCTGTCGTAGACCTGGTGGCCCAGGCCTCGCCCGCAGGCGCGGGCGACACTGCTCAAGGAGAAGCCCAGGAGAAGGGACTCCAAAAGCAGTCGGACACCTCGGGAACTATCACTGTCCCCGGGGTTGACGCTATTGCGGACAAGGAGGGGTCGGTCATTGCCGAGCTTCAGATTGCTGTCGACCACGCTCGGCGCTGTGCAGCGGTTTGACTCCTCATTTGTCTTGTTTATCTTTTCTTCCTTATGGGTTGTCTGAATTCTTCACTTTGGCGAATGGTTGTAGAAGCTGGCCACGCTCCGGCTGTCGCGCCTTAGGCAGACCTAGGATGTGGAGTCGGCGCTCCGGCGCGTGGCGAGATGGAGGCGAAGCTCAAACGGGTCAAGCGTCAGCGTGACGTCGCCCAGAAGAGCCTGAATGATGCCGTCGTGCAGCATCGCTCGCAGTTCAAGGTGAGGATATGTCCTTTGTGTATCTTTTTCGGTGCTTCTTGTTTAACTTTGCTTTTTCCGTGTACTTTTCACCCTGATCCGAGTGCTACTCTGCTTTTTCAGAGAGGGAGATGGAGAGGGACCGCCACATCAAGGAGCTGAAGGAGTTGCGTTTTGCCAACACGACTCCGCAGAAGTCCGAGGAGGTGATGGCGGGGAAGCTGAAGACGGAGCAGGATTTCCGAAAAGGTGCGGACATGACGATGCTCCAAGGGATGTATACTATCCAGAATAACGCTCGAATCATAACAGGCTTGGAGTAAGATCTGGCATCGGCGCATTTGGCCCTCACGGAGGTCAACAAGGCAGCGAGAGATCTGCTGGACCTCGTGGCCCCAGAGGAAGGTGAGCTGATAGCCCTTGTCGCCCGTCTTCAAGCTGCGCCAGTCCGGATCGCCGAGCTGGTCAAGGAGTCGGCCATTGTGTGCGCGAACGACGCCCTGGCGCGTGTTCGGATGCTCTACCCGCGGATCAACCTTGCACCAGTTGGCGATGGGGTGGCAGCGGACGCCTCAACGGAGTAGGTCGATGCAGCGCTGGCTCAAACTCGTCCGATCGCCGAGAAGGTTGGCGAGGCTCTCAAGTTTGAGTAGGAACCTGCATGCTGAAGCAGAGTAGAGTAGACTTTGTATATATAAGCATTCAAAAACAAGTAAACAAGAATGTTGGGTATTTTGTTTTATGTTTTAAGGTTGCCTGAGTAGTTCTTTTGCTGGAATGTGCTTTTCCATTTGCTTCACTTATCCTAAGTTCATAACGTCGAGAGCGGATCCCGTGCACGTGTAGAAGGCTTAGGCTTCGTTCCAGGCCCGGTTACACAGCATTTAGTTAGGAACTACTCGGGAACAAGGTAATACCGAGTGGTTTTGCAAGAAGAACAAGTATGAAATGGACAAAGCATATATATTTTTATTGAACTTTGTGATACAT
>CM014271.1:83792639-83808454 GCA_004135705.1 Alloteropsis semialata | reverse complement strand
CGCCCCGACTCGGACGGCTCGCTCGACTCAGCTTCAACGACGAGAAGCTAAAACGGCTAAGTTTTACTACGATCCTTCGTATTTCCATACATTTCCTTTTACAGTCCCGCATGCCTCTTTTGGGTGTCGCTAAAGTACTCGGGTAGCATAGGCCTCGTCCGTGAAACCTCGTCCCGCGCGCCGCCTACACCTAAGCCTCCCCGCTGAGCAGTGTAGTCCGCGGTAAGCCGTCCTCTCTGCGAGCAGAGGTCAGTGGGACTAGGAGCTTAAACGCGATAAGCCGACTACCCGAGGAAATACGTAGCCTAATAAAGGCAGGGCGTACGCGACTTTTCGTTAATAACGAATAAATCCCGACTCCCCGCTTTACGCAACGTTTTTGCATTACGCTGTCTTTTGCAGCTCAGCATGGCAAGTTCAGGTAAGCTTGCAGCAACTCCTACATACAGGGAACGACACCTTTTGTCTCGCCCGACCTCGGCGCACGGGGTCAAGCATACGCACACGATCGATTTCCGAAACGCGCTCTTCGAACTCTCTAAACTAAGCGGCTCCCGCCGGCCCTAACGGCCCCTCGCAGCCCTGCGCTCGGGGGCTGGGCATCGGGACGGACGACTCCGACAGTCGACCTGACAGGTGATTCCAACGGGGGTTCGAAGGCTGGCCCGTCGAAGGGTTCGACAGCCGCCCCCGGTCACCTTGTCGAGCGAGGGGCAGTGAAGGATGGGTCCCAGCGGCCAGTACCCGGGCGCACGAGCGTCATGGGCATCCCAAACTGCGTTCGAGTCTTGATGGCAAGAATGGTCATGGTTTTTCCCCCGAACGGAAAGGCAACGAGCCGCCCAGTCCGGTCGAACGGACTCGGTAACTAGATGATCTCGCCACCAGGAATCTGAAGCTGGCCACCAGCTGGTCCGATCGGAACCCCTCGACCGGGATGCCGTGGCTTCACTCGAACTGGCCCGTTATTAGCTCACACGGACACCGCATTTTCGGCCGACGAGGCAAAAATACGGCACGGTCCGGCCCCTCCACCTTTTGCGAAAAAAGATGCATGAGGGGTTACGACGTAAGGAAAAACGCAAAAAGACGAAACGAATCCCCGTCCGGACCCCGGTCTCGGGATACACACGGGGTCGAAATCGCTAACCGAGACCAGCAGCGTGGTCGCATAATTTGCAACGAATCACTACACAAATGCCATAAACCTGCGAGCAAGTGTACCACTCGCCCCCAGGCTCGGGGGCTACACCCGGCGGGTGCGCTCGCGCGCCCCCACCCGAAACTCCACCGCTTTCTCGACGTCACGATAAATTCAGCCCGCGACCGAGTCTGCGACTCGCTCCCAGGCTCGGGGGCTACTGTCGGATACCAATATTGGGGGTATCCAATGACGGCGATTAAAAATAAAAAAGCCCCGGCAGCTATCCCTTTCCCTCTGATTTACCTCCACCGGAACAAATCAGCAGCGACGATCATTTTTTCCCTCTCCCGTGCACACATGAATATTGTATGGAAGTGCATACATACGCGCATGCCTGTACGTGCATGCCAACTTCCAATCAAAGCATGGCATTTCTGTCTTTATTTCTGTAAAGGAAAACGGCCAAAAAACAAGGCCATGATGACTTACGACATCAGACCAAGAAGGCCCGAGTGGTTGGCCCCGGACGCAAGCTTGTCCGAGCAGACTCCCGACAGGTTTCCGTCTCGCCCGAGTGGTTTCTATCCCGCTCGCTCGACTGGTCTCCATCCCACCGCGCCGGAGTGGTTTCCGTCTCGCCCGAGGAGTTGCTCCTTCGCCCGGCAAGCTGCTCGCCCGACCGGTTTTCCGCAGCGCCCGAGTGCTCTCCGATTCGCCCGACAAGCTGCTCCATCACCCGACAGGACTCCGATTCGCCCGACAAGATCTCCGTCTCCGACTGGTTCGCTCCTTCGCAACGAAGCAACCACCGGGAAGACCGAAGCACCCGGAGTCAAGCTGCTACACTGTGCCAACCACTCCCTGACGCAACTGACACCAGCAGGACATGGCTACAGCGCTCGGAAGGACGACGGGCCCCACAGCATGGGCAGGCGCGCCTCCTTTTTTTCCCGTCTTACCCTTTGACTGTACTCTTTCTCTTATTCTTTACTGGCTCCCCTTGAACTATAAAAGGGAAGGCCAGGCCTCCTGCGTGAGGCAAGATCGACTCTTTTCCTCCTCTCTCCTGGGCCTCCTACGGGAGGCAGGGAGCCTCTTTTCTCCCCCGAGGAGTACTCTCCCTCGATTTTCTTCTACCTCCAGCCGGTCACCGCACCGAGCTCGACTCGCACTCCAGAGACTTGGGAGCTAGTCCCTCTCTCGCCCTTTTTGTACCCCCTACTACAAACCAGTGCAAATAACACGAGCAGCACGAACTGGACGTAGGGTCTTACACCCCCTGGGTGGCCCGAACCAGTATAAACCCCCGTGTCCTTTTGCACTACCACCCGAGGCCCGACGCGCGCTCCACGATCTTATTATATGCCGGCGGTAAAGAACCCCGACACTCGGGGATGGAGCCCAGGTCTCCCTGGAAAGTTCTCGCCTCGTGGACCGCTTCCATTTGGAGCACGCTGCGCTCGATGCCCGTGCAGAGGTGGAGCCCTTCTTTGTCGCAGCCCTTGGCGGTGTGGACGTCACTGCGGATGGAGAGGACGCCGTTTGGTGCCGGCATCTTCATCAGCAGGTACGTGTAGTTAGGGATCGCCATGAATTTGGCGAGCGCTGGCCTTCCAAGTATGGCGTGGTAGGCGGTGGTGAAGTCGGCGACCTGGAAGTTGAGGTACTCAGTCCGAAAGTTGCTCTGATCGCCAAAGGTGACGGGCAGAGCTATCTGCCCGAGTGCTTTGGAGCCCTTGCCCGGGATCAACCCGTAGAACGGGTGGAGGGAAGGAGTCAGAGCGTCGAGACCGATGCCCATGTCCCTCAGCGTTTGGGCAAAGATGATGTTGAGCCCACTCCCGCCGTCGACGAGTACTTTTGAGGCGGGCGTTGTTCACGATCGGGCTGAGCACCAAGGGGTACTCGCCCACGTCGGAGATTTGGAACCACTGGTCCTCCCTGGAGAAGGTGATCGGCTGCTCGGACTAGCGGAGTGGTTGGATTTGGGACGTGTAGCAGGAGAATATCTCCCGGACACGCACCTTTTCCCGGCGCTTGTCATCCACGGGCGGCGGTCCTCCAAGGATGAAGTTCACTTGCCTCTCGACATTTGGGAAAGCGGGGTTCGCGGGGCCCTTTTTCCCTTGTCGCCTTTGTCGTCGTCGCGTGGTGGCAGCTTCCCTTCTTTCTTCTTGTAAGCGTCGGCGAGTCCCATGCAGTCGATCATGCGGTGTTTAGACTGCTTGTGGATGGGGCAGGGTCCTTGGAGCATCTTATCGAACTCGGCGTTGAAGTTGGACCGCGGGCGGGGGCCTCCGCGATCCATGGCGGCGACGGTGAAATCTCTTGAGCGCTTTCGGTCGCCCATCCTGCTCGGTTCAGGTCGGGAGCGGCATGGGTCCTCCTTCTTCGGCCGGTCCACTCGGCGGGGCGGCCGATCGTCGTCCCGAGTGCTTTTCTTGTTGTAGTGGAGGCGAGCGGCCTCCTTGGCGTTCGCCATCTTGTTCACCCGCCCAAAGAACTCGCCGGAGGTCTTTGGCATGTCCTCGCAGAGGCACTCGAAGACGACGGAGTCGGCGAGGCCGTCGAGGAAGTAGTTGATGATCTCGGACTCGGAGCAGCCGGGAACCGGTCGTTGTAGTCGCGGAGGCTCTCCCCGCGGTTCTGCTTCACCTTGCCCAGGTCCCATGCTGTGCCTGGTCGGATGGAGCTCCCCTGGAAGTAGCTCTTGAACTGGCGGCAAAGAGTGTCCTAGTTGTCGATGAAGCCGGGCTCGAGACTGTGAAGCCAGCTCAGCCTACCTTGGGCATGTTGACGGGGAAGTAAGCGCACATGGAGTCGTGGTCGCCGTTCACCGCCCGGATGGCGATGCTGTACGTCCGTAGCCACATCGTCGGGTCTGTCTTCCCGTCGTATCTTTCTATGCCTGTAGGTTTGAAGTTAGCAGGCATTCGAATGGATCTTACTCGGGCAGTAAACGCTGGGAAGCCGTCGCAGTCGTTGAGGTTCTCCATGTCCCCGTGTCCCGAGTCGGCGGAGTAGTCTTCAGGGGTGCGAGCCCGAAGCGGCTTGTCTTGTCCGAGTGGAGGTCCGTACTTGCGGTCGAACTCGCGGCAGCGCGCGGCCTCATTGGCCTCGAGCTCTCGGCGTAGGCGCGTGTCGCGGTCCAGCCCCGGGGCACCGTGTTCGCGATTGTACTCGGCGCGTCGTCGGAGCTCTTCCTCGTCCCTTCACCGGTGGCGGTCGTCGAGGTTCCTGCGGAGATCACGGTTGCGGAGTTGTTCGCGGAGGTCTGGCTGGTCAACCACGTCGTGATCGACTTCACGACGACTGGCCGACTTGGAGTGGCGAGACGATGAAGGGGGGGCGTTGATCATGCCCGCGGCGGCGGTCAGCCTGGTCTTGATCCGGTTGAGCTCCGGGGTTTCCGGAATTCCCTCCAGTTCAAGGTGCGCGGCGGCGAGATTAGCCGACGGGGTAGCGTAGATGCCCACAACGCCAATTTCTTGGATGAAGTCATTGTGGAGGTTACGTGTAGCCCTGGGGTGCCGGCGATCTAGTCGTGCGTCGCGGCGTCGTTGCTTCTCATCGTTGCATCCAATCCTGGCGTCACGATGTGCTTGATCTTCCCCTTGGACCGTCGGCTCATCGGCGGATATGTCGGAGACGAACATCTCCCGCTTGGCTGGCACGATCCTCTTGTTTGGAGGGAGGACACGTGTGATTCGCGGGAAAGTCGGAGTTGGTTCCTGTTCAGGCGGAGTCGGCGCGTCCTGAGGGCGAGGGTGTTGTGCTGCCGCAACGTCCGGAGCAGATCCGATCTGGGTGGTCGCGACAAGATCGACCGCCCTGATCGCATCTGGGGAGTAGTCGGCGTTCAGCCGTTCGCCGAGTGCTTCTTGGTAGATGGCCCCGCTGTTGCTGAGTCCCAACGGGAATCGTGTCGGCGAGGCGACCCCCTGGCGGGCCGATTCGGCGAGGTCGATGCATTCGCCGATGGAGGCGATGGCGTGGTCCATGTCCGCCTTGAATTGGCATTGGCGTGTAGCCCATCGGCGCCTTCGCTCCTCGGGCGTTTGTAGCACCCTGCGTGGCGGAGGCAGAGTGGATGAAGCAGTCGGCGGCGTAGGAGGAAGCGTGCTCCCCTCGGGTGTCGGGAGAGCGACGTTGGCCGTCGCGATCGCTGAGTTGTTGGCGATGGTTGGCGGCGGGGTGGTGATAGTGACGATCCCGTCTGTCGTAGCGTCGAGTCGCGGCGCTGTCTCCTCCGTGGTGGCGTCACGAGTGAAGGAGAGCTCTCCCTCGGGTCCGGCGGTGAAGACCATGGATCCAAAGAAGAACATGGCCCCCTCAGCGATGGAAATCTTCACGGATGCCGGCGTGATGACGGCGGAAGTGGATGCCATCGAGCTTGCAGATTGATCTCGTCGATCAACCCCTACCTGGCGCGCCAACTGTCGGATTTATGGACCCGGCAGTCCACACAGGGTAGTCGCGTGGTTGATTTGTTGAGGGACAGATCGAGGATCAGAAGTCGATGGTAACACAAGACGCAAGGATTGAACAGGTTCGGGCCGCCAAGATGACGTAATACCCTACGTCCTGTGTTGGGTGTATGGATTGATGTGTATGATGTTCCTGAAGGATCTCCGTAGTTGGATTCTGTCCTAGATTGAATGATTGCTCGTGTTTTGGAGGGGGGTCTCAAGGTACCTTATATAGTCCGGTTGCCTTGAGTTACAAGTCGGCCAAAGATCGTAACCTACCCGAAATACAAGGATGCGATCCTATAACGATTACAGATATCCTTCCCTATACTTCCGGCTAGTTTATCTTGATCTCCGAGCTTCTTGCGGGATACGCCGTCTTGTTCCTTGCTGCACGCGCCGTCGCACCCATCGGCTCGTCCGACTGGTGGGCCTCCCAAGTGGTGGGCCACCCAGTCTGACAAACTGGACCAATAGCACTTGGATTGGGCCGCCCCTTGCTGGTTGGGCCAATCCGCTCTCAGGGTACCCCTGGGGGTCCACCCCCGACAATTGGTGATAGGCGATCCGGTCCTTAGGCGCCGGGCAACTTGATGGAGCAAGTTATACACTGACCCCAAGAGATATTGGCCGAGGTTGATGATATTATTACCCGCCAACAACTCGGCCAAGTGCTGATAATTTGCCGTCGGACCGAGTGTAGTGCCGCAGAAGAAAAATCTGTCCAGCCACATATTCAAGAAGGCTACATGCTCACGATCGGTGACAGGTCCGGTCCGATGATTGCTATTCATATATCCTGTACAGCCACCAGAATTCTTGGTCTTGAAGTGATGGGTGAGTTTGATATTGAGCCTGAGGGGGCGCTTGTTGCTGGTAACGTTGAGGCCAAGGAGCATGACGACGTCAAGCAGCGTCGGGGTCATCGGACCATGACCGAAGAGAAAGGCATTCAGGGCATCGGGCCAGAAATGCGATGCGGTGATCAGGAGATTCTCATTCTTTGTGATGGGTCCGATGCTAAGGCCGATGCACTGGGCAATGTCGGTTTTTTCCCATATCGCAGACTTAGAGGCCGATACTCTCAGGTACCAATCCTTTCATCCAGGGAGAACTGTCGGCCAAGAGCGGAATGCATTCTTCCAGTCCTCGATGTCGAGTCCAGAGGTCTTGAATGGGATGCGCAGGGTTTCCAGATTGATGAACTCAGTAGGGTCCGGGTCCCCCATCGGACCAAGAAGATAAGCCCCTTGGACATCGCGCACATGGATTAGGGTTTGAGCACGGATGGCCTAAAAGGAGAAATGCGAAATAAAAACCAGTTTGAAAGGCCCGAATTTTGGAATGCGAAATGAGGATGAGTTCGGATACCTCTGGGATCGGGCAGCGTGCTTCTCCCATTGATGATACTGCAGGCGCCGAAGAAGAAGGGGCTGAAGAGCTCGCTGCTGCCGCCGCTGAGGAGCTTGATATCGCCGCCATCGTCGAAGTCATGGCTGCCGCCGCTGAAGAGCTCGTTACCGTCGCCATCGTCGAGGTCATGGCCTCTGCTGCTGAGGAGCTTATTGCCGCCGTCGCTGTCGAGGTCGTTGCTGCTGCTATTGTTGAAGGAAGGGATGAAGAGCTCGATGCCGCCGCCATTGTCGACGTCGTGGTCACCGCAGTGGTTGATGTCGTCGCCGCTGCCATGGTAGAGAACGCAGCAGATGATGAACCTGCCGGAGCAGATGCGGAGAGGGAAGCGGATGCGGAAGACTGGAGGGCACCCATGGAGGGTGATTCGGCCATTTGAGCGGATTTTGGTTTGGACTTGAATGAATGCGAATGGTCACTCGGAAGGGAAAAGGAAGAGGATGAGCAGTGCGGATTCTTGACGAAGAAGGAGGGGTGAACAGTGTGGCCGCCGGCGGGGTTTTTATAAGGAGAAAACGGCTGTGGCCCGAAAATCGAGGAACCACACAGTGCAAGGATGGGAAGTTTCAGCACGAAAATCGGTGAAGGAGTTATGATGACAGATACGAATTTTGGAATAAAAGATATTTTATCCCAAAATTGGGGGGCATGTGTTGACACCGGATTTTCGCACCGGGAGTGCTGAGTCAGATGGTGACATAGCAGCGCTGGAACTGAGCAGTGGGCCCGTTGACTGGTCAAAACCGAATGTGACAGAGAAGGAAGCCGATGCGGGGAAAGGAGTCCGATAAAGTAGAAGTCCGATCCGATGACAGATAAAAAGAGAAGGGCGCGTCGGCCAAAAGGGAAGCATATCAGATGCGGGGGCTATTTCCTTTTTGAAGGCTTATTTAGAGTCCCATTCTATCTTAAAATAGTTTACTTTGTCTACAAGTTAGTCAAGTCCGATCAGGACTCTTCATGACCAGGGTACAAATATAAACCCTCGTCTATTGTAAAAAACTATTCTCACAATCAATACAACCTGGCTTCACGCCAAAACCCTAGGAGTAGGTTAGAGTAGATCTCGACGAACTCATTGGTGAACGGGCTGCATCAGTTCTCGATCTCCGGCTTACCAGTAAGATTGTCAACTTATCGAATTAGTATAAGCTTTGAATTGAGGCGCATCGCCCTTTCTCGTTTATATTGTTCAACCGATTTATCTTTGGATCGTCAAGATTGGTTTAGATTCCCTGCGTCGGAGCTAGATTTCTCTTGATTATTCAATGATTAATCGTTTATCGGGTTGTTCTTCGAGTTTTTGGGTTTGATTTAGATTCCCTGCGTCGGAGCTAGATCTCTCTTGATTATCAGAAGACAGCTTACACGGTTGTTTGGAGTTGCTAGATTGATTTAGATCTGCACCATGTGAATTAATCTGATTCTTCAACAACTATGAGCATTGGTTTAAGTCCGATTTGAGCAATACTTATCTTACAACATCGTTCTAGGTCCGATTCATCTTTACAGCTTAATCTGGTTGTTCTCTGAGTGTCGGGTTTGATTTAGATTCCTTGTGTCGGAGCTAGATTTCTCTTGATTATTCAAAGACAGCTTTAAATGTTGGAACGATCTTGTTACCGTTTTATTGCTTATTTGCTTTAATCTGATTAATTACCTGTGCGAGTATCTTGTTTAGTTTTTCCGTTGGTGAGTCGAGTTTGATCGTTTAGCCATCTGGTCCGATTATTGCTGGAGTATATACACTGCATCCGTCTGTGAAACCGTGTCGAAACAGTTCTGGTCCGATTGGCTGGCTAGATGGTCCGATAAGATGAATCAAACTGGCAACTAGGCAAGGTGGACAACGTATCGGCTCTACTTTGATTATTTAATATCCTGTTCAAAGGCATAGCTGATCCGTTACTTTTGCATCTAGACAGATGAACAGCATATCGGCCATGTTTCATGCCTTATTTAATTATTCAAAGGCTGATCTATTATATTAATCAAAGTCCGATCCTGATTGGTCCGATTCTGAGGTCCGATTCGATGGTCTGATTGAGGTCCGATTGATTCGGTCTGATTGATGTCATTGATGAAGGTCCGATTTGGAGGTCCGATTAGTATCGGCTGATACATGTCCGATTGGGTCGCGGCTAAATCTGATGTGCGTTTGCCGTCTGGAATAGAGCCGACACAATCAAAGAGTAATTTAACTGTTTATTACCTTGTCAATTACAGGTCAAATTGACTGGCACGCCGCGAACCTGGACAAAGTGCAGGACCAGCACCGGAGTGAAGCAGATCTCCCTGGCCTTGTTGTGTTGCTCGCTGAGGATACGACCGCCGATTTTCCACGTCAACACATGTATATTTTATAATTCAAGCGAATACACGATAATATGAATGGGTTGGATAATATATGATTCAAACAACTCATCAATAATTCAAAATAGATTGACCATCCTGCACACATTTACTTCAGATGACAATCCATCGATCACGAATATGATCCAGATCAGTACACCCCTTGTCTAAATTGGTTGATGCAGATCTAACAATACATTAAGATATTATCTACATAATGCACCAAATTTTTAGCATATGCTATAAACAAAAGAACTATGACCCACTTAAGTTTACAATTATGTGCAAGATTACCCTCTCGGGAAGCAAATGGGCCAAATCTAGCCACCAAAAGTCTTACACGAAACCAAACTTTTTTCTCATAGCGGTTTTCTCATAACAGGTATACAATGACAGAATGGGACTTACATGGATTGGATAAGCAGCATGAATTCAAGGAGGATGGGTCCGGCCAGAGAAGAATTCATTGTGTCAGGCTAGAAATCAACAATGCTACATAATAATTCCAGAAAAGAAATTGTTTCAGGCAGAAAAACAGTTGATGAGGTTGAATGCAAGATACTGTAGAAAATGATCATGTGAAGCATTGAAAAGCTTGCAGAGATAATAGTCAGTTTGAGATTTGCAAAAAAGAAGAAATGGACCACAGAGAAAGAATGGTTTCCCTTCCTGTATGCAGGACATAGCAGTTGTCTCTACATGCTCACCACTTTTGCCTTCTAATCAGGAAAATAATCTATGATCCATGTCAATAATGAATCCTAATTAGAGGAACCAAACATAAATTCTTTTGCATCTGAAAGCAACAACTATCTCATATCAGGACATTCAATTGTAGTGCAATGTGACCGAGAGATCAGAGGATGAATTAGAGGAACTACAACTGATTGGGTCAGTTACCTGCTATGAGGGGCATTGAGGAGGCCATCGAGGAGCAGCACAGCGGCACGGACATCCCCATAGTGGCGGTGCATTCACTGGCGGCATGAGTGGCGGAAGGTGTAGGAGACCGTGCACCTCCTCCTAGGTTCGTGTAAACAATTAGTAGACAATGTAAATTACACTTAAGTGAATATGAGATATATATCCTCGCACTGCCATACATAATCTAATTTATTTCATGGATCATATACAATTGGAAAAGGCACCAATATCATCATAGATATTCCTTGTGGTCTACTAAAATCTGTGAATAAACAAGCAATGACTCCACTATAGGTTTTACATTCAGCTAACCACTACATACAACTTTCTTCTAAAAATCCAGAGTAAATTGCAATGCCCAAGATGAGTAGGATCAGGAAAAATATGCATCCAACCTTCTGTTTTGCAGAATTGGCGAATCAGGCTCTTGGGGGCATATTGGACATGAGAATGGTCCATGAGGTTCTATGCCAAGATATCGTACTTGCAATGGAATAGCAATTCAACCTAGGACTGAACTATGAGTGCGCAATGTAATGGAAGGAGCAATAATGTTCAGAATAGAACAGTTTACCTATAAATAAGAGCTGTGGTCTATTTGAGACTCAAACACGTCACGGGCGGTCTCTTTGAGAAATGACCGGAAGCTGCTGCCAGAACCAGAATCTGGTTGTTCTTCACTGTGGCATGAGTCAGAGACAATGGTGAACAGGCAGCCATCGGGGACCTTCTGCACAAGCTCCCTAAAATCCTGATCTGCAGAATTCATAGGAACTTTGATGAGTGCCAGCCTTTTGTTTGGACTGATCATCACAAGAGAATTCTATTTTCCAAATGATACATAAAATTAACACTGAAAAGACCGTTCATGGATGAGAGTGAAATTAAGAAGAAAAAATGCTGCAATGCATCCCAGCAAATTGACAGTGGGGAATCATCATTTAAACTGAAATATGAAAAAGGTTGATTGTAACATATGGAATTTTAAACTGCAATGATAATGATAACAGACATAGCACTGCTAGAAACTGGCAACCTAAAATCTGACAAGAGCAGTATGTCATCCTTCAGTAAAAACATGTGGTATTTCTATTAAATGTTCACTTAGGTTTGGATAGAACTAATTAATTTACTTCAATCAAAATGTCCAGTACTTGTGTGTTACACCACAGCCTTATTTATCCAAGTATAGCACCTTATTTCAGGACAGAAGTTCATTTGAACAACAGTCTCTTTCGCTCAACAAAACAAAAAAATTTCATGCAAAAGGTTGATTAGACGTTGCTATTGGCACCCAATGCTCGCCTCATACACTGCATCCGTGTATCTAATACATGCACAGTACAAGAACATAAAAGAGGTAAATAATGTAATGCAGCTAAGTTCCTCTAGTAACAGTTTCAGGCTTTCAGCTGTTTAAGTGAGTCTAGGATTATCTTAGCCTAAGATTTTTCCTTAGAAGTCAGATCATTCTAAGAAGTGCTCATTATCAAAATCAGATGCACTTAAACTTGCTGCAGAGTGAAATGATGAAAGGAAGCCTAACAAATCTTAAACATAGCTTTCAAATCAGAAAGTAGCAGCCCGACGTAATGCTGCAACCATCCAATTTTGGTTGCTCACAAACCACACTCCAATCCTGGAACAGATCCACATCACGTAGGCGTTCACCAATCGCTTCCAGGATTGGATTCACATCTCAAGGCGCCAGATAGAAAAAGAGGAAAAATGAAGCCCACGCACAGGGTAAGAAGGTTAATCGATTCCCCATCGCACCTGTGATGAGGTTCATGTCGGAGGGCACGATGCACTCGTCGTAGCCGGTGTCGTCCTGCTGCCCGGTCTCGGCGGGCAGCCGCGTGCCGTGGCCGCTGTAGTGGAAGAAGAGGAAGTCCCCGGGGCGGGCGTCCCCGACGAGCTGGGCGAGGGCGCGGCGGATGTTGGCCCCCGTGGGCTGCGGCCCCGAGCGGTCCTTGTCAGAGAGGACCCGGATGTCGTCCTCGTTGAAGGCAGCGGTGGGACGATGGCACCCTGGGCGAGGACAGAGGGGGAGGTGCGAGGGGCGGGAGAGATGGGCGAGGCGAGCGCGAACGACGGGGTGAGAGGGAGGGAGAAGGCCACGACGGCGGTGCGGGCACAGTGACGTTGGCGGCGGCGTGGCCAGGAGGCGCAAGCAGGACGCTGGAGATAGGGGTGGCGATGGGAGCTAGGGTTGGCCACGCAAGCAGGGCGGCGATGCAAGCGGCAGCGGCGATGCGAGCGGCACGCGGCGATGCGAGCGGCACTCGTAGGGTTTGGGGTATGGCGAGGTGACCGCTCGATCCTGCGGACCCACATGTCGGTGAAAAAACACGACAGACAGGGAAACACGACATTTGGTTGGAGCAGAGATTTCGTGTTTCTCCATGCATGTCTATCTTCTTTATTTTTTTCATAACTTTTATTCCTCCGTGCATTCCTTATCTAATATATTCTCTATCCTATCCTTTACTTTGTTTTTTTCTTTTTCCTTTTTATTTCTAACCCAGTAATTCTCTTTATATATATGTATATATATTCTTTACACACACAGATATATATATATATAGGTTGGCGCTATTTAACACCCTAGGTGTAGAATAACTATTAAGCGCGTCGGAGGCTCCCTTGAGCGAGGGAGGGATTGAAAATCTCGTAACTGGAAAACTTGGACTTTGACCGGAAAATCAAAGTGCTGACCGGAAAAGCAGAGTTCCTTGCTTTGAGAATGCGACCGGCAAAATTTCTAGGTGACCGAAAAATCGATGTTGTGACCGGAAAATGTTTAGCATTTGGCAGCGTGGATGCAACCGGAAGATTCTGTGTAACCAGAAATTGATATCGTTTGACCGGAAATTTGTTTAGGAAAATGATAAGCACGTGCAGGGCTACTGGATGCTACCGGAAAATTTTAACTGTGGCCAGAAATTTAATGTTGTTTGACCGGAATATTTTAGCCGTGGCCCGAAACGTTTGTCTAACCAGGAAATAATTGACGTAGCCGTAAAATTAAGCTCGTTCATTGTGGTTCAAGAGGGGGAATGATAATTTTGTTCATTCATAACTAATAAACTGAAAAATCCACATTTTCCTTCGGTGCAACATCATCTTTAAAGATATTTATATAGATGTACTAGTCCAAATAATTAAAGTTCGATGCTAGGCTTGCTAGCATTCTTCATCTTCCGTCTACGGTCATGTCGTCACACTTCAAGCTTGCAGCAGCAGTGTGGCTTAGCTGCAGCTGCCGCGACCAATGCCGGAAGCACCTTGGCGAGGCTTTTACCTACAAAATTGGTCGGCAAGATTGAACCAATTGTTTTGGCGTTTAAGTACAAAAGTTTATGCCTGGTACTTGAAACTATCAAAGATATTGATTTTAGGTACATGAATCACTAGTTTTTCAATAATTTCATACACATCTTTGTGAAGATAATCACCACACGTTCTCCAATCCAAATTTTATAGATTCACACTGAAAAACAATTGAGTAAATGGATTCAGTGCATGCTAACTAACATCGCGGTGTGATTAAGATAAATGCAGACGAATGCACCTATCATACACGTATAGACTCTGTAGAATTTTCAATTCAGACCTAAAGCAGATTAATCTTTTATTTGCCTATCACTATCAGATCCACTGCAAAATCTGAAACTGCACTCCAAACACAGTATTCTTTCATGAAACTCACAATTTGAAATTAGCACTAGCAGGCTATGCCAATGGATCACAAAGTAATGGCATGGAATTGTAAATCAGTTAAAAGAAAGTCACCCCACAACAGAGAATACCAATTGACCTTCTCCGCATTAAACGAAAATAAAATTGACAGTATCAGATGATTGCTAGATTAGGCAGAAAAATTCTGAACAAGATAGGATCAGAGAAGCACATATGGTGAATTCTGAACTGAGATAAATAAAAGAACTAATCACTAGCTGCTTGAAAAAAGGGAAATTAAGATACGACAAATCAAAACTGGGGATGAATTAATCACTATGGTACAATGGGCACCTATCAGCATGAATTCGATTACACATTAGATAAAACTAGGAATCAGCATGAATTCGACAAATTCTAAGGAATCAGAAGAAATCAGTAAATCTAGGTACTGCATGAATACATTAGATAAAACTCCTACCAAGTTCATACACGGATCTAAATTTAATCTGGCACCCAGCAGTGATTTACCTGGAGGGCTTTCATCTTCCGCCACGGATCCTATGTATCATGCGTACGTCGACGGTGCGGAGAAGAAGGCAGGACCAGCTGCGCCACCGCGCCGTGGTGAGTGGCGAATCTCATCGCTGAACCGCTCCCCCACAACACCAGTACTTGATTCGCTAGCCGCCGCGGACCGGTACGCCCTGGCCAGGTTCTCGATTCGCTGGCCATCGCGGGCCCGCGCGCCACCGCCTCCGGGCGCGGCTGCCGTTGTAGCGGCGACAGCCTGCATCCGTCGGGTGCTGCCGCCGGGTGCGCTGCTACGCCGTGCTTGCGGGAGGGTGCTGGGCGCCGCCGTCCTTCGCCGCCTATCGCATCGGCTGAGCTCTCGCCGGGCCGCGCAGTTACGCCTGCATCAAGCGGCGATGGATTGGTCGAGCAGAAAAGCGAAGCGGCGATGGATTGGTCGAGCAGAAAAGCGAGAAAATGGGGATCGTGGGCAACAACTCGCCGTAGGGCGTGAATAACAGGCGGTGGTGGTGATTTGGGCCATGTTTAATTCCATAAGTTTTCCTATTTATCTCGTCACATTAAATATTAGGAACACTAATTAAAGGTATTAAACGTGGATTAATGACGGATTAATTAGGCTTAATAGATTCGTCTCGCGATTTTCCGTCCATCCGTGTAATTAGTTTTATAATTAGATCATGTTTAGCCCTCCTAATCTTCGATTTAGTTTTGCTACAGTAAATTTTCTAAACTTATCTTGTTGAATTAAACAGGGCCTTGGTAAATCGAGTAAATTTCTGACGTATAAAATTTTCTGGTCAAAGTAGTTTTTCGGTCACAAACCTTCTATTTTCCGGTTGTGGGATGTATGCTTCGTTGGACCGCATCGGTCTACTGTGGACCGCAGTTGGATCGGACGGGAGGGCCGGACCGACGCGTTAAATTGCTAATTTAACACCCAGGGTGTTAAATAGAGAATATATATATATATATATGTCACCCCTCCCACCTCCTCTGCGCCCCCTTGGATCAACATCGTGTGGCCCAGATTAGAAGTTTGCACGGTTTACACGATGAGGTTGGTTTGCACCTGATACGTTGCATTTATATACATATATATGTATATATATATATATATATGTGTATATATATATACATATATATACATATATATATATATACATATATATACATATATATATATACACATATATACATATATATATACATATATATATATATACATATATATATATATTCCTTCTTGCTTTTCTTATTCTTTTCTTAATTTTCTATCTCTATATTATTTTTCTATG